>JAASGK010000550.1:0-21212 GCA_023334195.1 Globisporangium emineosum
CACCGGCACTGACACCGGCAGCTCCGCGTCTTCTTCTTGCTCGTCCTCTACCGCCGGAGCCGGAGCTGGAGCAATGTCCTCCTCCGTCGAAGCAGCCACCTCGCTACACATAGACGCCAACTCCGACTCCGACGCACTCATCATGTCCGATACCATGTATGTATAAACGTCCTTACTACTGTGCTGGGATATGTCACTAGATTGACATGTGGTACACACTTGGCCTGTTTCAATCTGAGCTGAAGTGAAGTCGTCGATTGTTGCTTGAATTACTTTCTCCACGCTGCTGGACACGATGCTGGACAGAATGGCACCTAGGATTGCTTCGTTCGTGTCTGATCGAATCATTTGAGGTCTTTGAACGGATGAGTTTGGATCCAAAGCACCGTCAGCTGCGCCTGCTGATGCTGACGAAATGGCTGCAAACACTTCTGTCTTTACTGGAACATTGTCGTCGCAAGATGATTCGTCAGCAGCCTCGACCTCCAATTCATCCAACAAATGGGACCCAGGCGCCACAGCTTCGTCTCCAAGACCTTGAGAGAAACACACTTCAAAGGCTTCATCAAGCATTTCCGTCACAGACTCGTCAAAAGCTGCAATAGGAAGTGCTGGCTCGCTTGAGTCGTTGACATCAATGTCTTCGGCACTCGTTTGAACATCCACCGAGTCAGATGCCTGATCAGGCTCAGGTATATCTCCCATCACTTCTGATAACGCTTCGACCATCACCAATAAATCGTCCATAACAGTCTCGACATCGTGTGCCATTGCCACAGCCAGCTCACGCACTGCGATAGCCTTTTTTCGAGCACGCATGCCGCGAAACACACGGTTGATCGTTGCAGCCGCTGAGGTCGTTTTCTTCAGAGCATTTTCGTTGATACGGCGTCGAACATGGGACTGTATTACAACCGCGGAAGCTTGTTGATTCGCGATCGACGCCCTTGCTAGAAAACCACGCATCACTGCTTGAATGAGGACTGCTTTTGCCTTTTTGACCGCAAAATCTTTTCGCAAGTTCTTTCCCCGCCACGCGCTTTGTATTTGTATGGACGATTGGAATTGGCTCGCACACCGCACTCGAACTAGCGACCCTCGCCACAGCGCTTGAATAAGCTTGGTTCCTTCAAGCGTTTGATTGAACTTTGATCGCTCGTGGTGCATGCGCACTATGCTCTGGATATGAACGGATGCCGATACTTGCTGCTGCTGCTGTGCACGATGGTTGCTTAGTGCTGATCGCCATAATTTCTGCTCAAGAACAAAAATCGATGAGATTCAGTGACAAATCAACTTCCGAATAAAAATTGTTGTTGCACCAAAGCCAGACCTGTATTCGCGATGCCGCTTTCTTTCTTGCGACAAACGCCCGTGCCTCTGCGATGACGTGCTCTTTGTGCGGATTGTACTTGGATCCAAGTGCATGCGCGTATCCATCTTCTGGCATTGCAACCACGTATGATGTTTGTGTGGCCCCTGGTGATAGCGGTCTCCCAATCAGACCAGTCGGCATCTCCGGTGTGGTCATCGGACGCTTTGCAGACCTCTTCCGAGGCGATTCGCGAAGTCCGATTGCAGCATTTTCTACGGGTTGAGAGGGTGGACGCTGAGGACTGACTCTCCGCTGTGATGGGTGCACTTCGGCTACACTTCGCTGGATCCTTTCGACTCGCGGACTTCTCTTGTCTGCAATCTGGTCTCCTCCAATAAACTTTGGAGATTTTGGTGGCAGTGGTTTTTGTAACGTGACATCGTCAGTGCCCATGAATGACGGTGGCGGACTTGGACGGGTTACAGCAGGCTTTGTCTCGCTGGACGATTCACCCTTGAACAAAAAATTCTGACGCATGACTTTGTACGTATCCAGGATCCGCAACACAACCGGATGGGTCTGCGGGAGACAGTTGACGCCAACTTCCATCGCGCTCGCGAGTGCGTCTCGACATTGGTCGGGCATATGCAGATTCGCCCACTCGATCGCCATGTTGTGCAATGTCGCTGCTTTCAAGATGTTGAACGTCTCTAAAGCGGTTTGCTCCTCCTCACGACCAGAAGCAGCGCCTCGCGAACTTGCATTTTTCACAGGCTGCTGTGCGTCAGAGAGATTGAGACACTCGGTGTACATCAATCCTGCGTTGCTGGGATCATTCAGCAACCCGTGGAGACAGGCTTTCAAGAAATACGAGATTGGCAGCCGATCGCGCACTGGTAGCTTCTCGTTGACACGGACAGCCTTTTCGGCAGCCTGGAGCGCTGCTTGGTATTTCTTCTGCTTCTTGTAGTGATTCGCAATGTTCTGGTAGACTGCTGCGCGCTGGACGTGCTTCTTACAGTAGTGCAGCCCGTCTCGAGCAGTGAGCTCCTCTGCTTTCTTCAGCAACTGTGTATTCGTTGGCATGAACAACCGGTATCGCATTCGCAATTAAGCAACACACACCCTAGATACATGACGTCCAAAGCAATATCACAACGTACCAGGAAGGGCGTGTTATCTACTTGCACGTCGGATTTTCGGGCTCCAAGCATGCAGAGCGCGACAAGCTGGACGCATCGGATCTCATAGTCGACGCGAAGCCATTTGATCTCCTCGACTGTCACGTCTTGTGATTCGGATCGCTTTTGGATGCACCGATTCTGCTAACACACCATTGTAAGCCATAAGAACTGATCAGCAAAAAGCACGCCAACATACTCTCGCAATGCCAAAGCGCACAAACAATTAGATACACACACACACGAAAAAGAGACCATACCAGCATCTTACTGGACTGCTCGTACGTGTGCACTGCGTCCATGAAGCGCCCGTTCTTCTCCAAATTGACCGACAACGCGTCCGTTCGCTTGACCTTTGCGAGCACGTCTTGACCGAATCGCGAGGTCTGAGAGTATCACAACAACACAATCAGCTACGTATTCAGTACGTACAAACGAGAGGAAAAAGAAACACCTCGGCAGCACCTACCGCGATGTAAGAGTAGTGGATGCCATCGAGTAGTGGAGGACGAACGATCTGTTGGTCTCCTGCACGACAGCCAAAGCCCAAAAGATTCGATGAGCTGAGCTACAATTGACAATTGATCGACGGAAACTCGTTCTCAACTGTCCTACCTTCGTCAGGCGCGAGCCAAATGCAGCGCAGCTTCTTCTTGTCGCGCAGATCCAGCGTCCTGCTTCCAACCAGTCGACAAAACACCACAACGCGTTCATTTCTATCAGTACCAACCTAGATATTGGCATCCCAGCTCTGTGTCTCCTAATGCTCACTCAACAACTGACCTTCTCGTTTGTCCATTCGTTTGGTTGAACGAGCTGAAAAGCGGCTTGGGCGATGCGGGGGCTACGGGCGCTCCGGTCGAGCGGGGTGACGCGCGCGGCGTCAAGCTCCGATCTTCTGGGAGCACGTCGGGCAGGCGCGACGACGACGACAACGCTGCTGCTCCAGGTCCATTACCGCCACTGCTGTGCGCACTCGGTTTCGCGTTCACTCGGCGTCGCATGGTTTACAAGCTCCGAGTCCGCCTACAGACAGCACAAGTAACACGAGCCGTGCATTGGGTCATGCAAAGAACGAAAAGACAGGATATGAATGAGTCATGCATACAACCACACACAAAGCGCGCACCTGAAGCCGTCGTCTCACGTACTTGCGTAGGATCGTTGTTGGTGTGACTGTGTTGACACAGATCAAGCAACTGCGCGCGGGCGTATGTGTATGGTGATGGATGCGGTGGGGATCGTTTCTATTTGTGCGCGTTGTCGCTGGAAGTAGTTGAACCGCAGAGTGAGGTGCTCACTCACCGGACGCAGCAGCAGCGCCCCGGGGCGATCGTTCGTTGGCACCGACGTGGCGGCTTGGCTTGCTAATTATCCGCGCGGACGGCCGCATTTCGCTCGAAGGATCGCGGCAACGTCTGGTAACTGCTCAAGTGCTGCGTAGACAGGTTTTTAGCGGAGATTTGAAATGTGCGGAAATATAGGTTGTAGAACGATTCCTGAAATGCTATTGCTTTGAAAATGTTGCGTATATTTCAATGGGTTGCGGATATATAGATAGTGTCGGAAAGAGTTCTTATGTATAGTATCGTTCTTACAACCCAGTGGGGGTCAGATACGCCACCATTGTATTTTTCTTTACAATAGGAACAGTATGATAACGTGAAAAATGGGTGAAAACTGGTTGACACTGTGAACATGCGCCATCGCTCCCCAGCTCTGGCACTGGCACAACACCAACCAGCTGATAGCAGCCGCAAGTTGAGCGATTGATAGCGTTTCTTATACATTCTTCTCATTGCATGCGATGCCAGCAGTGCTGCCTTCGCACTTGAAGCAGCGCTCTAAGTAACTATAGAGGATGTCGACCCAGCAAAGTCGACCCACGAAGCGCGCACGCCTGGAGCTGCGTGTACGTTTGACGTTTGCGGATACTGCATTGTGGGGTGGCTGAGAAACTATTATCAGTTGGCTTTGCTTCCCGCCGAAGGTTGATGCATTAACGAAATATCCATTCATTATAGGCGCGTCAAAAGATGACACTCCACTGGGACAAAGTATCCCCACAATTGAACAAGATTAGTGGGATGGTAAATAAATACGCTCCATGACAGGTGTTGATAAAAGAGAGATTTTCACAACTCGTTGTTTATTTGACACTCGCAAGCGGGCCGAAGGGCTTCTTTCACGCTTCGTCCTTGCTTGCTGATCATGTTCATTCCATTCAGTTTTATATACTTCCTCTGTTTCTTCTGGTCGACATGCACACGAATACTCGGCTCACTCTACTCTCTCTCTCTCTCGCTCATTCACTCCAGAGTACCTCTTAACCGCCCAGTGGGATGCTCATCGCCTGCTTCAGCTCCGTGCCCGCATACTTGATCATCATCGTCGTCGCCTTGGCGATCTTTGGCGCGCTCGCGAGCGCCTTGGTATTCACAGACGTCGCGTGCATCGCCTTGGCCTTGTCGGTCAGGCCGAGATCCGACTCCGAGACCGCGTCGCTCACTTTTCCTGGGAACGTCTGCGCCTCTTCTGAGAACGCAGCGCTCTGCTCCACGAGTTCAGGCACGGAGGTCGCAGCAGTCTGTACATTCTCGAGCAGCTCCACCAGTGCATCGCGCAACTGCTGCGCTGGCTTGGAGAGGTTGTTCAGCTTTCGCAGATCGAGCTCCTGGTCGCCGCACATGACGACAATTGCGCCGTTCTCGTCAGTGTCCGCGCTGAGTGGACCCAGTTCCTGCACCTTGGCGAGCTCCTTGACAAAGATCACCACGCCTTCCTTGAGACCGTTGACACCGGCAGCGAGTGCCAGTTGCTTGCGCAGAGAGAAGATCGAGATGTTGACGTCGCGGATGAATGCGTCCTGGTTGCCCTTTCGCTCGATGAAGAGACGGCCGCGCTTCTCGATGAACTGCGTCGGCGCCAGGTTCGTTGGCTGCTCAACCGCCGAGTTGAGGTTACCAACTGCGTGGTCCGTGCGCTCGTACGCGTCGCGCAGCGCTTGGTTGTCGTTGACCGTGGCTTCAACTTCCGCTTGCGTGAACACGTACTCGTTCTCCTTGTCATCAAACTTCCAGAAGTCCAGATCCACGCGTCCACTGGGGGTGACCGTGAGGCGCACTTGCGCTTCACCCTGGATCGCTGCGGCAGCGGCCTGCAGGTTCTCCTCGCTCTGCGAGATGCTGTTGTGGATCTCGACCATCTTGTTCATCGGCTCGGCAGCCTGCTCGAAGAACGCGTCAAAGTCCGGGATCTTGGTCTCGCGCATCTCGACCTCGTCGAGCTCCTTGTCCGCAGGATCACGCGGCGTGTTGACGCTCTTGCCAACGGCAGCACCGGCGCAGACATTGCCCATGGTTGAAGGTAGATAGGAGGTGGGAAGCGGTGGGGATTGGTCGGGACGAGCTGGCTGGGCTCGTGGGGGCTGGAGGCTGGAGGCTTCTTGAGGAGAAGGTCGCAGATTGCGGAATGAAGAGACTGGAGGTGAGCTCCGAGATGCGCAAAGAGAGAGGGGGAGAGGTGGAAGCTGGGAGCTGGAGAGAGAGACAGAGAGAGTGGAAAGAAAACCTCTCAGGAGCAACGTAATGGCGCATGCGGGCGTTCGTTACTTTGCTGGATCAGCTCTTTCCGTCTGTTTCGCCCAACCTTCACTCGTTCCTTTTTTCCCCAACATATTGAGCTTAGTATGCCGCATTGTCGGGATGTGAACCCAACGACGAAGGGGTGTAATGAGTCACAGAGAGAGTGCTGTTCATTGTGTTCAGTCAGTTCAGTCCCAGCCTCTTGTCTTGTTAACTATGCGAGCCTGAAGGAATTGGAATGGGTACACTTTTATCCACCAACCACCCATTGGGTTGCTCTATTGCTATTGGACGACGAAGACTGAGTGTTGGTTTCGCGTGCGACTCACCAACTCAAAAAGAGGCGCGGAGTCAGCGCTTTCCCGTTCGGCGAATATGTGTGCGCGCCGTCTCTTGCAGGAGTCAGTGGCTCTTTGGAGCTCTTCGTTCTGGTATCCATTCATTCATCTATCTTCATGATATGAGCTCTTCGTTTTCAGGCTCTGGAAGCCAGTGCGTGGTAGCACTCGCGAAAGGCGATAGATAGCGCGAAGAGGCAAGAGAGTTGCACTCTATACTCAACAATTGCTTCCTTTTTTTCCATGGAATGCATTCGCTTTGTTTTAGTTTTAGTTTTAGTTTGTGAACATCTTGAACATCAAAACAAATAGTAGCACAACGTGACGCTCCATTCTTTCCCTAAAATGATTTCCATCCCGAGTGACGTGGCGGTACGCGTCCTCGTCAGATGGTTCCTGGCTCACATGCCATTCTGAGTTGCACTCACTCCTATATCGTATTCCATCTGGACAGACTGCGGTGCTGGCAGAGGAGATCAGGAGGAGGTTGTCATGCCATGTTTTTTTCTTTCTGTTTGTGTTGGGCTATCCCCCTCCCTCCTGTTTCTTCACCTGGCATGTAAGCAAACATGAGTTACCTCTTCTGTGTCCTCGTCCTCCAAGTAATAGGAGAGCTGCTGCTTGAGTCAAGCTCGTCTTCGGCGTGTGAGGCCGAGGGCATCTGCGTGAAAGCAGATCAAGCTGCTTCCTCAACCAGCCAGGTGGAAGTCGAATCCCAGACCCGGCAAACTCGATATTTGCATAGTTGGGGTTGCTTTCACTCTGAGCTGTCTCGTGGTGGGCGGACATCCTCCTTATTTGTTCAGAATGTTTATTTCAGGATGGGCTTGAACGTGACGGCGGCGTTGTTATCCGGGTAGCACTCGTGAGGAAGGCAATCTGGTGCTACTCAGTCGATGATGCAAGCCGGGAGTGCTCGGAGGCGTCGCAAGCGATGAAGACGAGACCTCTCGTTTTCGCGAAGACGGCGAGCGATTTCGGAAGCCCCGCGCGCTCTTTTGTGCCGACGAAGCCCGCGACTTGCGCTTTTTCGGAGGCGAGAGTGCTTCTGCGAGAAGTCGACGATGCAGGATACTCTGGTTGACACAGAGTTTCACTACCACTTTCTACAAGAGGCGCAGAGCAAAGCCAGACATAATGAGGGAGGAAGTGAGTGCGAGCCAGTACCTTATGCTAATGCTAGAGTTCAGGTCGTAGTTTCCATGACGTACGTGGATGCGCAGGTACATTTGCTCTTCTCTCCATTTGGCGCTCTTGAATTCGAGTTTCGCGCGCGTCTTCCGGTGGTCATAGAGCGGCCGCAGCGAGCTCATAGTTGCTGCGGGGCGAGTGCGACTCGGAAGTGTGAACTGCAGCGGCTCACCCGCGAGTCTCCGTCGCTCAGATTTCTGCTCAAAGCGGAGGATGCACACGCGTTCACGCGCCTGGATGCCGCGAATGAGGCTCTGGATCTGAAGCACGGCTTGAAGCTGGAGCTTTGCGACGACTCGGTGGATCCTATTGCGCAGACGAAAACCCCTGAAGACACTCTAGTAGGGAGGCATCACAAGAGGTTGTTTGGTCTCATTAGCAAATACAATTCAGAGGTTGTGCCTAAGACATCCCAATCAACTCACCTGGACTCGAACGATAGCCTTAAGACGCGTTTCATCGTAGTGTCTTGCTATCAGATGCACATATCCGAATTGCGCGAGAAAGCGCTTGACACAAGCCTGTTCCAAGGAGTCCAAATCCAAGTTAGTCTTCGATTCTGGTCTGAGAACCGAATAGCCTCTAGTATCGGGGAAAACCCAAAGGTTATCACCTGAATGAGGGTCGCTGCGCTGTAGATCCTCTCTTTGCGCGTTCGCACGTCGCGCTTCTTTCCCGCTCGCTCGTTGACGTCTTTCCGCCAGGGAGAGACTTGTTGAGGTCCGGGGTTCTCTGCTGTGCCAGATGACTCTTCTGCTTTCTTCAGGCTCTCGCGCATATCAGAGAGCTATGCACGCGATCCACAAAAGTGTGAGGCTCAATAGGTTAAACCAGAGTTCCTGCTTGATTTCACGAAATTGTGAGAGTAACTTACGTCAAGGCGGATCGCTCGGAGGCTGTTGAGCTGCTGGCGGATCTGGTACGTGACGATACGCGGGCGGCCACGGTACCCTCGGTAGCACGCCTGGATTTTGGTTGCCGCCCAATTCTCAAGCAAGCTTTTCTCTGCGCGTTCTTTGTGCAGCTGCGCCATGAATTTGTCGCGTTCCTAGACAATTTGCACCAAGTACACACACATTTCATGAGGATAGGTCGCAATAGAACGAGCTTAACGCAGATATCAAACTCTGTACCTGGATCAGTTCCTGGTTCAATCGGCTCACGGGGATCGGCAGCGAGGGCAGGCTGCGCCGGAATGCTGGTAGCTGAGCCTGGTACTTGCCCTTTTGCTGGTTGCGGACTTTCTTCGGATTACACGGCTGGCCGTACACGTGAGTGGATTGCAGGTCCTGGTTCTTACTCCCTCCAAGTTGTTTATTCCTCTCCACAAATCTGCTGGAATCGCTGTTCCCATTGCTGTTGCCATTGTTGCTGTTGTTGTTGATCGAGAGTAGGAAATTCTGCCTTCGCTTCAGGTTGAACGGGCGGGAGGTCACGACTGTCGACACGACGTTCGAGTGCGTGAGCTGCGTCGTGTACAGGTACGTGGTGGTTTTGCCGTCAAAGCCCGAGAAGCACCGCGCCTGGAGCATCCTCTGCAGCGACGTCTCGAACGGATCGCAGTCCTCTGTCTCTGTATCGCGTCGATACCCAGGACTGGATTCAAAGTTTGGTATTGCTCGTGCATCATCGTGTTGAGCATCAGCATCACTCGCGTGTGGTGTGAAGGCTCTTGGAGAATCTGCGCGGTTGCCTATTGCTTCAGGAGTAGTGCCTATCGCCTCGCTTTCATTTACTTGCTCTGCAAAACTCGCAAAGATGTCGACGTCCTGCGGCTCCACCATCACTGCCACCACCACCAGGCTCTGCTGCAGTCAATAATGTGATCGAGAAGGCAAAAGTCATCTCAAGAGCACAAGGGGGCGGCAACCTCGCAAATTGGAAATGGGAGATAACCGTTTTCAGCCTGAAACGCTCTTTAGAGACGCGAGGAGCTCGCACTAAAAGTCACGCATGACGGATCCGCCCCTTTGGTGCCACGATGGACTTGCACGCCTCGGCCAATTTGTACACAATAGAGACCAGCACCACGACCAAGCTCAAGGCAATGACGGGGTCTGCATAGAGTGAGCGTGTTCCTTCATCGCTAGCGTACAGAAGAGCTGTTGGCGATGGCAGGCGAACAGCAAGTGGATGATGGCCAACGGATTATCCTGGAGAAAGACGAGTGGCTGCGATTCCAGGTGCGCGCCATTCACGATTCCGCCAGAATTGTTCTGTGCTGAGGGTGCTAACGTGTTGGAACCTTTTTACCAACTCTACCCAAACAGGAGCAAGTGCGCCACGAGCGGATCGTGATCGTGAACCAACCGATGGGGCTCACGCCGTGTCTGTACTTTGGAACGCGGCGCTGTACGTACAGTGATGTCGTGTCGATCGTCACGACCGTCAAGCCGATTCCGAGACTCACAGCCCAGCACCAGAGCACCAACAACAACGACAGCAATAGCCATTCCAGCAGTACTAACGGACAAAGCGCAACTCCACACAATAAGCAACACAATGGGGCTACAAGCCCGGCGGTGGTCGCGTGGGCTGAGAAAGCGTTGGCATCCTCAAAGGACCCATCGTCCCATTCACGCGAGCCCGAGCGGCCATTCATGTACAGCGTCAGCGAGGCCTCCGCGTACACAAACGCGCCGCTCGAGGACGATCGCGACCGCAAGCGCCGAACGAACGACAAGCAGGCGCTCGCGCTGACCACGGAGAAGGCGTTTTTCATGTCGAGACTGCAGAAAAAGCGCCGCGAGCGCTTTGCGAGGGAGCAGCAGGCCGCGCTGGTCGTCCAGCGCACCTACCGCGGCTATTTGCTGCGAAAAAAGTTCCTCGAGATGAAAGCAAAGCTCAAGATCCGCAAACGCATCCGCGTGAACCTCGTCAAAGTTACAAAGGGCACAGCAATCATCACGGGCGAAAAGGACCGGCGCGCGCGGGTGTTGGCGGTGCAGAAAGAGGCTGCGAGCACGATTCAGTGCCAGTTTCGCCGGTATGGCGCGCGGAAATGCGCAGCGAAAGAGCGCGCAATACGCCACTTTGAGCAGCTCAATGACCACGCAAAGCGCATTCAACGCACATGGCGCGCCTGCATGGCGATTTCCTGCACGCGGAAGCTCCGGATACGACTGGTGGAGCAAAGACAGCGAGCGCTCGCAGTTCTCACGACTCGGCTCTTTCAAGGCTACCAGGCCCGCCAACGCGTTCGATGCATTCGCCAGCGCCAGAAACTATTGGGAGCGCAGCGTATACAGTGGGCATTCCAGCGAGCTCACGCAGAGAAAGCGCGAGCTTTGCAGCACCGACGGCATCGAGACGAGCAGCGCCACAAAGCAGCGATCCAGATCCAGAAATTCGCGCGCGGATACCTGTACCGAGCGCGAGTGACTCGACTGCGCATCCAGGAAGAGCTCTCGATCCGGATAGCGTGCGCTCTCAGCATCCAACGAGTGGTTCGCGGCTTCCTGGGGCGTCAGTATATGCGCTACCAGGGCGTTTTCCATTCTCACGAGCGCGCGTGGCGTTGTGCGATCCACATCACGCGGATAGTACGAGGCTTCCTTGCTCGAAGAGCTGTTCAGATTGAGCGATTGCTTCAGGAGACCGACTTGCTGATCCAAACTCGCCGGGGCAACATCTCGACCGTAATTGATTTGTTAGATGGCTACGGGGCTGTCGACGACCAGCCAGTGGACATCACGGCCGTGAACCCCGCAACGGAGAACAACATTGTCCACTTGGCCGCGAAACACGGCCATTCCGAGATCATCACGCACGTTGTGCCCAAGATCCTGCCCAGCAGCACACCTGGCATGCTCTATGCGCTCAATAGCAAGGGGGAGTTCCCGCTGGAGCTCGCGATCACGCACCGCCACGAGAGAATCGCCGCGTACTTGCTCGCGACCACGTCGTCACTGTTTGAAGAGTTCGCATCAACTTCTTCTCAAGCCCACAAGAGAATCCGTAAATCATTGGGACGCGAGCGGTCGCTGCTGCTAGAAGCCGCTCGGTATGGCATGGGCTCGATCGTTTCCAAGCTCTTGCTGCTGTTCCCACACATTTTCACGGGCAAAGAGGTCGATTCGTGGACAAAGCGCACAGTTCTGCACGAAGCGCTGCTTTATGGGCAACTGAAGTACGAAAACCCACGGGAGGCGAGCGATCGCCAGG
Organism: Globisporangium emineosum; assembly: GCA_023334195.1. Lineage (NCBI taxonomy): Eukaryota > Oomycota > Peronosporomycetes > Pythiales > Pythiaceae > Globisporangium > Globisporangium emineosum. Next base: position 11,774 of record JAASGK010000550.1, read on the forward strand.
AGCAGATCCTCGCGACCATGACGACGATCCTCACAAAAATGCCGCAGGTCAAGATGAACGAGCAGGACTTTGTCGGGTTCACAGCGTTGCACATCGCTGCGCAACTGGGAAACCTGCAGGCGGTGAGACTACTGCTGGAGTATGGAGCAGACGTCACGGTTGCCGATGCCCAGGGCCGAACAGCGTGGCGCATCGCGTTACTCCAGGGCCACGAGTCGTGCTTCCTTGAGATCCGACGCAAATGGCTCGACAGTGTTTCTTCATCTCCATCATCAAGCATGATCGCACAAGGAAACTCACAGGAACTGGGAGACCGAGGCGGATCGAGCAAGGCGCTTGTGAACTCGGCGATACGCACTGCTAAACGAACTCAGCAACTACATCCGCAGCTTGAGATGGAGCTCGTCAGTGCTTGTAAAGCGGGCAATATCGACAAAGTCAAGTTCCTCGTTGAAGAGTGTGGTGTCTCCATCAATTCCACCGATAAAGCAGATGATGGGGAGTCACTCTTGATGCTGGCGTGTCAATCGGTAAACATTGCAATGATCCGGTACTTGATCCAGCAAGAATCGGACGATGAAGACGGAGAGCTTCTGGACGTCCACTACGTGAACAGCTCCGGAAAGAGCGCTCTCGAGTACGCGATAGGCAACTTGAACATCCTCGACGCGCTCATCTCCGAGTGCAAAGCAGCGAATCCCAGCCACCCGTTTGGCCCAAAGAGGCGAAGCGCAGCGCACGAAGCGATCCGACGAGGCTTCCCCATCCGCAATTGGCTCAACCAGTCGGCTGTGCTGACGCCAGGTACGCTTGTGAACATGACGGATGAGGCCGACCGCAGTCCGCTCCATGATGCAGCAGCGTTTGGACACGTGCTGCCTGCAAAGACGCTGATCAACATTGGTATGAGCGTGGACCAGCAGAGTGAAAAGGGTCTGAGGACACCATTGCACGATGCGTGTCGAGCGGGTAATACGGTCATTGTCCAGAGGATGCTGCAGCAAAAATGCAGCTCGCCACTGTTATCAGCAGCTGAGAAGCAGGATGCTGATGGCCGCACGCCGTTCTTCGATGCAGTGATCTCTGGAAAAGTCGACTGTATCCAGCTGTTGCTAAACGCCAAAGCTGGAACGAGAGCCAAAAGTGAGAGGCTCGCTGTGAATCATCAGCAAATCTTGCTGGATCAAGTCGATGACCACAGCTGCGGGTTGCTCCACGAAGCTGTTGGGAACAACAGCTGTGCGGATGGAGACGACGACGATAATGGAAACGCGATGATCGAGTTTCTGATTTCCAAGTTACCAGCTAAAAGCCTCCTCCAGCGGTTTCCCCCGAAGATGCTGTCCCCACTGCACGTCGCGAGTATCGCTGGGAACGTGTTTGCAGTCGAGAAGCTGCTTCAAAGGGCGAGGGAACGCAGCACACCAGAGTTGGAGACATGCCTGCGAGGAGAATTACGAAATTCCAATGGGGAATTGGCGATCCACCTCGCTGCAAAGTATGGGAAACTGGCTGTAATCGACAAATTCGTGGCTTTTGGCTTTGATGTCAACGAAGTTGACGCGGTAACGGGGAACTCGTTACTGCACTTCGCTGTCCAGTGCGCTGTGGATTGCTCTTCGAATCAGCAACTGGTTGCTTCGTCAAGCGCGCTTGTGGAAGCTTTGATCCAACGCGGGAATGCGGTCACAGCATTCAATAACAGTGGGTTTCAGCCACTGCATCTCGCAGCAGCAAACACAAACAGTAAAAGAGAGCACGCAGCTCTTGAAATTGTCCAAGTACTCGCCAAGCACAACGCGCTAATTAACGCCAGTTCGAAGGAAAACCCACCTGCGACGCCGATCCAACTGGCAATCGAACATGGTAAGGCGACATGGGTTGGGCTGAGAGGTTTTCGCACCAATCTCCTTTATACTGATCTTTGCGTGTTGAAATATTATGCTGCTGCTGCTGTTTGCAGGCAACGCAGAGATCGCTCACTTTCTGCAAAATACTCTGGACGGGAGTGCAGCATGAAATGATATCACAGTTAATACCAGCATGCCGTGAACACACACGGCGAAGTCGGCGAGCAGATGTGTACGCTTAAATTTGATCACAAACTGCCGTAGCATTTTTTTCCGTTTGCACCTGCTTGGATCTCGAAGTACAATGTTTTCTCCGAGCACTTTTGATACCAAGGTGAGCAATAGCTAATCAACAAAAATGCATTTACCATTTATACCTACCACGCGAGAAGCGACACCCTTCATTGCTGCGTGTACGTGTGGGAGGTAACTACTTTGAATATAATAGAGAGAAAGAGGAAAGCAAGCATGGAACATGGGGTTGGCATACCTCCAGACACTGTCAAATGCTTCGGACAGGTTTCCCGTGAACAACATACCTATTGTTGGTCCGCTTGCCGTCGCTGCAGTCGGCGCAGCAAGGTCTCGGCGTCTGCTACACCATCTCGGCCAGCATATATCCCACCATTGCCATTTTGGTCCTGCTCAGGGATCGCAATATGCTCGGCACCATTACCATGGCGATCCACGGGTTGTCCGTGCCACAAGTTCGACCAGAGCGTCGACACGTTCCATCGGAGCTCTTCATCGATGTCTTCAATCGCTTGCGCGATCTCGCCCATATCGCCTCCTCGATCTGCCGTATCTTGCTGTTGACGTCGAGTTTCGAAACTGCCGCTCAGAATGCGCTCAATCGTGCGCTCCGGAGACCGCGTGCGCATCAAATCATCCCGGATCGACTCGGCAGAGTACTGAGGGAACACCTCCCACACCTGCTGCACCATCTCTGGCGTTACGACGAACCCACCAGCGCCGCCACCTCCACCGTTCCCACCATCTCGGTGACGAACAATTTCGAACGAAAAGTTAGGAAATGGCACCCAACGAGAAAGAAACTCAGCTGTCGAAACGAACAAACATACACAAAGGCGTTAGACGGACACAAACACACAATACATTCTATACCAACAGAATAAATGACTCACTGCTAAAGCGGATCACTTCTTCCGTGTCTGGATCCGCAACGAGATCATTCTCAGCCGCTCGAGCTCCTTCGACGATCTCTTCCTGTTCGTTCAGCATCCCGCCACCGCGCATCAAATCGTCCTCACCAGTAGCAGGTGCAACTTGCTCAGGCGAACTTTGTGCTGTAAGTGGCGTCGCATCCGGCTTTCCCGAGTGAACGTGCTTGCGGCAAATCGGACAGCGCAAAGTCGAGTTCGTCTGCGTAGGCGCGGCTGCATTGCCAGTGTCGATCCCCAGTCCATTCGCCACACGGTTCATGCCGCCGTCCATGCCGTTGTTGAATGCATCACCGACCGACGCCTTCTGCAAACACTGGCGAAGACAAAAGCGGTGGAACAAATGGCCGCAGTGCAGTTTCTTCGCCTGTACGTCCATGGGCTTGAGGCAGATCACGCACACGTCGTCCGAGACCGCGTCGAGCTCCGCTTTCGTCGCATCTGGGAACAACTGGTCGAGGTCCATCACCACTTGATGGTACATCTTGACTTTCTTCAAGTTCTCCAAAAGCTGCACGGTTGCGTTCTTCACGTTGATGATCAGAATAAAGTCCAAAAAGCTCACGCGGAACTGGTCGACGCTGATGATGTAGAGGTAGTAGAACACGAGCTGCACCAGGTAGCACCCACTGAGCGTCGTCTGCAGCACGAGCAGGTAGAACTCGCCCTTCTCAGAGCCAAACTCGACGCTGTTGCCCACGTCAAACACATGGAACGCCACCTTTGTGCCCAGCTGCAGTGTCTTGATGAGCAGCAGAGACGCCTCGAACCACGCAAAGTGCACGACTAAAGTTGAGAACACGCTCACAAGCGAGCACACCGTCGCCATGAGGAAGTCCAGCGTAATCACAATGCCCAGAGCGAGCGCGAGGCGATGCAGATCCTTCATCTGCGTCATCGGCCGCGTCAAGAGCTGCAAGAATACACACACATAACCATGAAGAGACCTTTAGAAGAAGTGGGGGAATAGGGATACACTGGGGGAGCCACAGTCCACTTACGTGCTCGAATCGTGCGCTGCAGAGCGAGAGGATCCCGCGCAGGAACGCGACGGTCGAGAGCCAGATGAGCAGCAGCCCCACTTTGGTCTTCTGGGCCGAGCCCATCGTGCTCGCGAGCAGCAGACAGCGCATGAGGATGAAGTGGATCATCGTCTCCTTCGTTTGCTATACACAATACGAGCCAGAGAGACATCATAGTTAGTATCATGCGTGGTTCAAAATATATCGGACAACGCGTCGTCTAACCACCAATTACCTGGATCTCAACGGGTCGGATCGCCCCAAAGCACGCGTGCGCCACCGCCAGAAACAAATGGTACATCAGCACGGAATAGAAATGCATCACGATCTACAGTACACACCAGATACACACATAATGACAGCGTTAGTCACCTGATCTATACGCAAGCGATATTCACAGGGAACATAACAACACACTCACCGCCGCGCTGACGCGGGAGCGCATGAGCTCCGTCACAAACACCGCGGCTGTCATGGCGTTGTTGACACCGCTGAACACCGCCGCGTCCGCGCCATCTCCACTGTTCTCCACCACAAGAGACGCTGCTGCGTCCGTGACGTTCGCGACCTGCTCGAGAAGGAGCTGCTGCCAGTCGGCGGATGAGAGCTGCAGCAGCCGCTGGTAGGTGGACGCGACCGCGATGGCCGTCGCCAGCACCGACAGCAGCAGGTAGCGCTTGCCTGTCACGAGCGACGACATGAGCTGCAGCTGCTCGCCCGCGCGCGCACCACCGGGGCGACCGCCTGGCGCTGGGTGGTGCGCGTGCGGAGGGAGGTGGATCTCCATAGAATGTACACGGTAGGAAGTGATGGCTGGCGGTTGCACTTAGTTGCTGGTGCTGCTCAGAGCTCTCGTGCTGCTGCTTCGACGTTGTTGTTCTCTCTCTCTTGTTTCTTCGCTTTTTAGTGTGGGGGCGTAAACAGAGACACCCTTTCCCACACACTCTTGCAGACTGATAATAATTACTGGTATTATTTGTGAAGAAGATCAGGGAGGTGGACAGAAGCATATTTATGATACGAATTTGCTGTTTGAAAGCGCAGATCAGTTGAATTTCTGCAAAAAAAAGGTTTTTCGAGGAGCATTTTATTTGAGATTTTCGGAATAACGTACTGTAAAGCCTTACATGTATCCGACAACTCTTTTTGACCAATCAGAGTGCCCTAAAATTTGAGCGGCTTTCATTTCTTCTTTCCGACACGCGTAATTAATTAATCCTGTGCTCGTAAAATGAGGACGTTGGGTTCGAAGACAAAAAGTCATTAGTTTGCAACGTGCCGAAGGGGTGACCAAAGCTGACTGAGAACGGGGGCTCAAAGCCGCTGCTTTACAACCGTGCGGTACCGACAAACCTCGTCCGTCTTATTGTGGTGCAGTTCTTCAAAGATAACGGAATGTCAAGAACGTTGGAGTGTTTCTACCCTAACTTGGTAAGCCCCCAGCGCGACACGAAGCGCAAAACCATTCACTTGTGGCTGTAGTTCGTTCCAGAGTGAAAAACAAACACTTGTTGGGGAAGCTGGCACTTCCTGAAGCTTGTTGCCGATTGTGTTGCTCACTTGGAGGCAACATGGAAAGTGAGTGCCGATTGGCATCCCGATTCAGTGCATCTACTTACTATCGCTACTCTCGCTATTCAGTCTATTCTGATAGCGCTCTCGCACTTGCTCTCCTCGAGATACCGTTGTACCCTGGTTGGCATCGTCATGTCATTCTCTACACCACACGATCTCTCCCAGAACATCCTTTGTATCCTCGCGAGCGAGCTCGGTTATTCACCGCCGCTCATGCTCGAAAAGGTCATCTCTCTCTTCACCCTGAAGCAGTGCTCTTCGCACCCCACGTGCTCATGCTATGTGCGAGGGTGGCTTGGCGGTCGGTTTGCTTGTCTTGCCACCGTTGATACTGGGTTACATCGCCCACCACCGCTCCTTGCCACCGAACTCTTCTGCACGCTACCAGTTGACGGACTGAGCTGCAACTCATGTCCGTTCAACCGCAAGCGTCGATGAAGCTTTCATACCACCGCGCTCTACAGCGGCTCACACGCTCCATCATTTCTGCAGCGTGGGAGCATCAATCGACAAGCAATCAGAGGCGACTGCGCAAACTAGGGGTCGTGAATCCTCTCTTCAGTGACGCTGAGCTCAATATTTTGCAGTGGATGGACGACTACAGAGCCCAAGGAGGAACGACTGCAAAGCCCAAGGAGCTCCTATCTCCCCTCCAATGAGGCAGCAAAAACACTACAAGTCGCTCAGGAGGTAGGTATTTCTGTTCGAGCATTTTTGCGTCGTTGTCTTAGGGGAGAGCATTTCTGATTTGCCACTCTCTTTCGTTTCGTGCACGAACGCGGCAAGGCAAGAAGTCTCCTGTCGGCAACACCGCCGTTCAGCTCGAGTTCAAAGAAGACCTCGTGAAGCGCATAGAGGAGCTTCAAGTCGACATGGTCTTCAATGCAGACCAGATGCATGTGTACTTCGAGCATCTACCAAAATCTACACTCGACTCAAGGGACGTAAATGCCGTCTGGGTGAGAGCAGGGGGCAAAGACAAAGAGCGGGTTGCTTGCATGCCCCTCAGGGACTCCTTTGGGCGGAATTACGTCCCATTTTTCGTCGTGAAGACTGCTGAGTCAAAGAAGCCCGACGTTGTAGCAGAAAACAAGAGGAACTGGCATGGGTTCAGCGTGCGAATGTGTACGCAGATAAAAGCACTGAATAAGGCGTCCGATACTCGCATCTTCGGGAACTCCACCGCCTGGTGGAATTCTGACTTGTCTGTCCAATTTCTGGAGTACCACTTTGGCGGCCGACCAGACAAGAGATTCTCAGTCCTACTGCCATGGGATACTTTTTCTGCCCACTGGACCGAGAAGGTGCTCTTCTGTGTGAGCAATATCAACATGGTGCCGATGAAAGATCCGCCAGGCTCTACGAGTGCCTGCCAACCCGCGGATATCGTCTGGAATCGCCCTCTCAAGGAGTGGCCATGCCAACGCTGGAGCGAGCAGCTACACTTCCACCTGGACACCCACAACGATGCGGATGGGTTCTCCAAGTTGTGATCACCGCCTCACAATGAAATGGTTGAGTGGGCGGCTGAATTGTGGAGGTGCCTGTCAGTTTATACTATAGCTAACGACTTCAACCCGATCTCAAAGCAAGAAGAAGCAGATTCAGGCTACAATTATTTTGCACTCAGGCTTGAAAAGCTGCGCCTACCCCAAACCAAGCACTACCGCGAGGGATTTGCTTTTGAGACTGTGCCCATGGAAGGGTATGCCCATAAACAGGCATCCTGATAACATCTGCGCTCCCACACGAACAAATGGACGTTTTTCTGACCAGAGGATATAATTAAACCTACCCACACGTGGACATTGCTGTTGGATAAAAGTAAGGTTTTACGGTACCGTAACGCACAATACAACCCCCTCAGGTGGAGTTTTTTTTTAATATGAGCTGGTAATATAAAAGGCGGAAGTATCTTGGGTCAATCGACACCACAAACCACTCTATATTTGATCTGTTTGAAAAACGTATTGTGTGTAAACTTCAAACTGGTTTTAGAGGGGTTTTTGGAGTGGGTGTAGCCCCAAACCTCTCGCGCCTCAACTGACAGCTTTCACTGCACGTCTTTTAGCGCGGCTGGACTATCATTCACAGTTCCGTCGCTAACGGTGGCCCTGATGCGTCTACTTTCACCTTTACTCCTACACAGTCGTGAAATGCAACGTGTAGTTCGTTCTGTCGATTTTCAGCTATACAACAGTCGCCGGTAGAGTTGCTCTGCGCATGTCTTGCTTTGCCACTATCGCGCAAGTGATAAACCATGAATTGAAGCCAACATTGCCATGGTACAGGATAACCTTTAAAGGTCATGGGTGAATATCTTTGCGAGAGCATTAGTCAACTCTGGTGGCGAATCTGAGGAGTTTGCCGACTTTGGTCTCTGCATAACATTTAAATGCAGCTATGACGGTGTGAAGCTGGCGTGTGGGGTCTCAGCTGTGTCGTACTAGAGATTCGTGTCTGTGTATTGCATGATTGGTTAAGTTCATACAATACACAGAAATGTTAATGTACAATTAGTAGCTTCTGCTTTGAGTTGTTCAGCTATTGTCCACGCCACCACTGAGCAACGTATTTCTCCAATTAGAGTCCGGTGCCCGAATATTGCCCCATTGGCTCCAAAACAAGGCACTAATAAAATAGAAGCCCTATCCAAATAGAGTCTTATTTTTTCAAACAAAGATACCCAAGGCAGACATACTGAGTAAATTTTCTATACTGCATCAGTAATAGACATAAGGGGGCCACGAGTTTATTAATTGACTGGTCTCGCTTGCCGACCTTAACCAAGACGTACCCTAGAGTTTGTGATTTTGCTCACTTTCAGCAAAGGCAACCCGATTGCCCCAATCCACAGCGAAGAAATCGCGGACTTGATTCGAGTTTCTGGTTGGCCATAAGGATTGGATCAGGTTACTATTCACGCCACGCAAGCGGGAAGTATATGGACACCCTAGTATTTCTGATCGTATTGAAGTTTTTAATCCTTTTGTGGTCCTATTTTTACAATAACGTTGCATCGGCTATTGTTTCTCGATAGTTAAGGAAACATAAGGGGCAAACTGTCCCCTTACGATATTTCACTGTACTTGCATCAACACGACGACTGTCCCTCCTCTCACAGCGTGATGGATGAAACTAGGTTTAGGTGACAATTTTACAGTCGAACTTCTGAAAAGGGGGAAAATCCCCTTTCGTTCACTACATTTACGCCTTATGATTGGCTATAAAGGATGCAAAAGAAGCACGCGACGGCATTGATTGATCGTTCCATTTATTTTTGTGTTTTTCAGACGTAAACTTCATGTAAGATTCCAAATGTGTATAACAGGGGCAAACTGCACTATTCAACAGCAGCACTCACAGTAATCAGATTGATACCGATGAACAAACGTGCAAGAGAGTTAATTTTAGGTTTACAGATTGTTGTGTGGGATAATATCGCCGACAAAAACATACTTAGTACACATATCACAGTATTGACAAACGAGTGTAAGAAGATCAGACCTGCAGATTCACACACTGTAACACACTACACCATTGCCTGGCCAAGTTGGGTAATCCAGCATGCAAAGTTAAATTTAGAAATGGTTTAGAAATAGAAAATTTTCAAAGCGAGTACAGTAAATTTGGTTGCAGCCAATGCTGACAGCTGCAAAAGAGCACACACATTTGGCGCGAAAAAGTCACGTGCGCGCGCGAAGACAAAGCTCGCACGCGGAACGCCACACATTGTCTTCGTGCAATCAGAGCCACACATTGCTTTCGCTCACGCATAGCCACACGCTTCGCTGATGTGCGCAAAGAGCCA
>JAASGK010000551.1:0-21187 GCA_023334195.1 Globisporangium emineosum
CTACCGACATAGCACCACTGATCGAGCCTCTGGCCCTTTGAAGATACCCGGGGCGACCCTCTCCTCCGATCGCGCTCTTCGCCACCTTCCGTATGTTCGACGCGGCGTTCGTATCTCGGTTCCACAGCCTGGAACAGGTCTTACACCTGACCAGCCCGTGGCGCAAGATGCTGCCGCTCCTGTACGGTCTAGGGTTCTTGCAGACCCGGAACGTCTCACACTCGCCCTGTTCGCACGCGCTGCACCTGCAGCTGGTGCGGAACTCATCGACCAGGTACACGTCGTAGCCCGCCTTCCGAAACATCGTCCTGAAGCCCTTACCCTTGACGGGTTCCCATCCATTTGTCCACAAAGCTGAGTTGTTCTCCAAGTGTTCAGAGCAAGAGTTAGGGATGTGAGTGGGGCAGACAGAATAAGACTCAGTCCCGTTTAAGCGGATTCCGTCTAAACAAGCGTAATGTAACCCAAAATAATGGCTACCACATCTTACGACCTAAAATATTATTGAATAAAAAGGTAACATTTTAAGTATTACTTTACTGTAACGGATTTAGGAAGGATTATTTATTTAGTACAGGTATATATTTAAACAAATGATTTTTATTATTATTTACCTCCCTAGAATAATAAACTATACCAGTTTTAAAAAAGTTGAGTAAAATCTTGTTAAAAGGAGTAAAAACCTTGTTAAAATCAGTAAAATGACCGATAATTATAATCAAGGGGCATTCCAATTATTTGAATTGACATGACTCTCGAGCCAAAAATGCTTCCGAAAAGCTTCAATTCGTTAAACCTATCCCTAAAAATTGAATTGGACCAAGCTCGTGATCAAAATGGCTTGCCTGTGATTCACGAAATTCATTATGAGAGGGCAGGACCCAGCAGCTAAGAGCAAGCACAAGCATCGAGCCGGTCATTTGCTCTTTCTCGGTTGACATATTATTCATGCTGATGACTGTGGTGGCGGTGGTCGGTGGCGCCAAAACTGAAATCAGTTGATTCAAGAGTAGAGGAGAGAGAGAGTGTGTGTGAAAAGAAAGCGGCGGGTTATTCAGGAACACAGAAATGAAGCCCTCCCTTCTTTTCAGCAGTTTTGAGCAATCGGACGACACACACTCCCTCTTTGGCGAGGAAGAAGGCGAAAGAGAAGCGAAGGCAGGCACAACAAGCATTTCTCCGACAGCGAGAGGTGCGTTGTGTCGTATATGCTATATATGATGTATATGATCTGCTATGTACTGCTTATATGTATATATGGGCTGCATATATATCTGTATATATGGAATATATGGGCTGATCTGGGCGCGTGCCTGTGTCGCTGGTCGTGTCTCGTTTTCTCTCGAGAAGACGGAAGGAAGGACAGTGAGGGCGGAAGCGACAAGCCCACGACCAGCGTGAGCGCGGCGTCTGTCGCATGACGGCGCCTATCTCTCTCTGTTCTGTATATGAGTGTGTGTTACGTGGTCACTGCTCTGTATTGCATGAGTGCGTACGTGCGCTAATGATGTGTCCGTCGAGAACAACACATCCAGCACAACGTTCTTCCTTTGTTTTACGTCAGCCATTTTCACTAATTATTTACCTCTTTCCTCTCTGTTCATTATATTTGCTGCGTGAAGAAAGCAGACGCAGATTTCTATATACCAAGAGGATATAACACGAAAATGGGCTGCCAGCACTCGAAGGACGCGGACGTGATCAGCTCGACCTCGTCGGGCGCGCGCAAGGGCGGGCGCGGCTCGCGCCGCAGCGACCGCGTGACATTCCGCGACGACGTCACGTCCGACCTCATCCAGCACACGTACGTGGACGACATTGACGAGTACTTTGAGTTCCACTCGACGGTCGGCACGGGCCATTTTGGCTGCGTCAAGCACGCGACGTCGAGAAAGTCGGGCAAGGAGTGGGCGGTGAAGGTCGTGAAGCTCAACAACGAGGTCGACAAGGACGCGCTGCGTAACGAGATCAACATTCTGAAGCGGCTGCACCACCCGCAGATTGTGCGCGTCATCGCGTCGTACGAAGACAAGGAGCACATGTACATGGTGATGCAGCTCTGCAAGGGCAAGGAACTGTATGAGCATCTCTACAAGGAGAAGCGCGAATTCTCGGAGGAAGATGTGCGCAAGATCATCCGCGGCTTGCTGCGCGCGATCGCGTTCCTGCACTCGAACTTCATCACGCACCGCGACCTCAAGCTCGAGAACTTGCTGCTCGAGAATGCCGAGAACCCGAGCTCGCTCAAGCTCTGTGACTTTGGACTGAGTACGCGCTTCAAGCGTGGCGAGAAGCTGCAGAAGTCGCTCGGCACGATCGACTATGTTGCGCCCGAAGTGCTGGACGGCGACTACAATGAGAAATGCGATATTTGGAGCGTCGGTGTGATCTGCTTTGAGCTGCTCACGGGCATTTCGCCGTTCCACGCGCCGACGATCGACGAGACCATGGGCAAGATCTTTGACGGCATCTTGATCTTTGAAGACTCGATCTGGAAGAACTTTTCGCCGAGCGCGATCGCGTTCGTCAAGTCGCTGGTGAAAGAAGACGTGGACGCACGCCTCTCGGCCGAGCAGGCGCTCGAGCACAAGTGGCTCATTGACAGCGAACAGGGCAGCTCGGGCAACGAGCGGCTGCAGAACAACAAGCGCCTGCTGCTCACGAACATGCTGAGCTTCAGCCGGTGCCGTAAGATGAAGCAGACCGCGCTGCTGTCGGTGGCGTTGGGGATCTCGGAGGACCACATCCAGCAGGAGATGGCGGCGGAGGTGTTCCACTCGATGGACATTTCGAAGAAGGGCACGTTGACGCGCGAGGCGTTCTGTAACTCGATGGTCGAGTGCGGTATCTCCAAGCCCGACGCTGACGACCTGTTCACGCGTATCAACCAGTCGAAGACCGGACAGATCAACTTTTTAGAGTTCATCGCGGCGGTGATGGACCAGCGCGATATCGGTCAGAACACGATTAAGGAGGCTTTTGGGCTTCTCGACGGTGAGAAGAAGGGCCGGCTGTCGATCGTCGGACTTCAGGATGTGTTCAGGAACTCGATGGTGCCAGAGGAAGTGAAGGAGATGATCGCGTCGGCGGACAAGAAAGGCGACGGCTTTGTCGAGTTTGAAGAGTTTCAGGACATGTTCACGCAGCCGAACTCGCCGCTCGCGAAAGTGGACGAAGTGTCGGAGTCCCACGAAGGCTTTTCGACCGACAGCTTTGTCGGCAGCGAAGATCTCGAGAAGCGCGCGACGCTCACATCGTCGAGCTTGACGGTGGTGGAAGGCAGCGAGAACGGATCGCACCCTACCTCGCCGGAGAAAGTGGTGCTCGAGCTCGGGAATGGCGTCGAGCTGAAGCCTACAGAACACGCACAAGCAGAACGCGGAACCAAGACAATATCACCAGCAGCAGCAGCAGCAGAACCAACCCCAGTCCCCGTTTCGACTGAGTCGCCTACAACAGCCTCATAAGAATGAGTTGGCACACCAGACGAACGCAGGTGGTTTATTTTCTTTTTTCTCGGGTATAATTTTTTTATTTGGTGTGCGAAATGCAAAGAATATAGTCACAGTCAAGATTGGAATCAGCTATGCGTCAGAAGAGAATGGTGCGGGCAGGATCATCGACTTAGCACAACGACGACGAATACGGTAGTAAAAGAATCAAAAATCAAAGGCATTCAAGCCAGACAAACAACGAGTCCTTATGTATCAAAAATGGACAAGTGGATTCGGTGCGTTTTTCATCTCCCCTATGTCCCGAAATTGAACTTGAACTCTGTGGCACCTGCGTCCCCAGACGCGCTCTTCTTCTCTGGACCTGAAGCGGTTGCTGAAGAATCTGCACCAGGAGATGATGGCTGCTCGACGGTCTTCTTCTTGCGCTCTTCGCGCTGCGCGATCGCCGCAAGGTTGCGTTTGCCTCGCCCGTAGCGCAGTTGCATCTTCGCGATCTCCGACTCGGAGCCCGTCGCTTTGCGCAACTTTAGGAATGACGAAGAGGACGATGGTGCCGCTGCCTCTTGCTGTTTGCTCTTGGCTTTGGTGCTGTTCGTGCTCGCGCTTGTTGGGGCTGTTGGAGTTGCTGGAGTTGTGGAAGAAGTGGGGGACTCCTGCTGCTGCTTGGCTGCTTTCTTCTTCTTTTTACTGTTCTTGCTCTTCTTCGTGGACTCAGTGGCGGCAGTAGCGCTTTCGGTGGTCGTAGTATTAGATTGTTGCTTAGGAGCTGCTGGTGTTGGAGCAGAAGCTTGCTTGGTGCTTGGCGCACCGTGGCTCTTGCCCTTCACGCCACTTTTGGGAGCTCCCATCAACAGCTGCGCCAGCAAGTCTCCAGCGTCTTCCACAGCGATGTATCCACCGACATCCACTTGTGGATTCAATTGCGCACCCACGGATGCATCAATATGTGCATTCGTGTCTTGCTGCTTCTTGGCTTTCTTCTTGTGTTTCTTCTTCTTCTTGCCGCTTGGCTGCTGTGTGTCAGCGTCCTGCACATCGAACGCGAACTGGAACACACCACTGCTACTGCTACCGCCGCCCGCCTTCACTACCGCAACATTGTGCCTCTCGTCCGCTGACTCTTGCTGCTGCTGGCTCCTCTTCTTGGCCGAGAAGTGCGACGCCAACGACTGCGCCACCGCTGCCATCCTGCTCTTGTTGGCTCTTCGGTGCTTTTCGCAATTTGGCTGGGAGATTTCAGCTTCGTTCGATAAAGTACGAAATCGCACTTACGCGAATGGACACTAATCCACCAAAGACACCACAAAACCCAATTGCAACGACCAAGCAAAGAGACATCAAGCCAAAGATGGTCGTGTTCCTCGGCAACCCTGGTGCGTACACGGGCATGGTCGCTTCTGCTGCGCAGGTGCACTAAATACAGGCGCGCCTTCATGTAGTGCGTACCGCTAATATACTTGCGCGTCCATTGTATACGCGTGTAGCTCTTCGCCGGATGTCCAAGTCGGTGGCAGACGTGCGGTCACCAACGATCCGCAACATGCTCAAGCAGATGGAAGAGGAAGTCGTACGTGCACTTGTTGTTGCTGCTATTATATAATCTCAGATGCAAATTGGCTAATGCGCTATTGTCCTTACATTCACACCTGCAGCGTGCTGAAGCGGGCGTGGGCATCGCGGCGCCGCAGCTCGGCCACAACCTGCGCATGTTCCTCATACTCAAGAACTTCCCGCAGAGCGAGGACGAGCTGGACGACCCGAACCACCGCCTCGAGTACCAGGAAGTGATCAACCCGGAGATCCTGGAGATGTCGCAGCGCAAGAAGAAGGACTTTGAGGGCTGTCTGAGCATCCCCGGGTACTCGGGCGTCGTGGCCCGCGCGCAGGAGATCAAAGTGCAGTACAGCGACGTGAACGGCCGGCTCTTCCACAAGACGCTGCGCGACTTCCCGGCGCGCATCTTCCAGCACGAGACCGACCACCTCAACGGCGTGCTGTACCTAGACAGGCTTGAGGAAGGCACGCTCATCCACAACGAGGAGTTCGAAGCGCTCGAGTGGATGGACATTGAGAAGCTGCTCAAGAATTAAACTAAGCATATCGAGACACGAATGTCCACAAGTTGTGTGCGTTCTAAGTATGGTGTATGGTATGGTATATATGCAACGAAAGCCTTCGTTCTCTCTTTTTCTACCTCAGACAAAATCCTTCTCGCGCGCTTTTTCGAGCCACGGACGCCCCATTTTCCGCGGCGACACGAGGATCTGCTTGAGCGCTGGCACCACATTCGCGAGTATCAGCGCAATCGCACCCGAGGCGATCGCAGCGAACGCAAAGAACCGGCGCTTGTTGCCGTTCTCGTGGTAGAAAGTGTAGCCATTGATCACATTCTCAATGCACTCCATGCGCGTCACCATGGGCGTCATGAACGAGCTTCCGTACTCGGCGCGCGCGAGGAACGTCGCGTTCTGCGGCACCCCCACGGGCGTCCCGAGGAACCACGCCGGCTCGTCCGCCAGCGGTAGCACCTGCTCGTACGGGAACCTCTTGGCGCGGATCGTGCGGTCTTCGTTCACGAGCCAGCGGTCGCCCGAGACCGAGTCACGCTCTTCCTTGTAGAGCCAAATGTCGGCGTGCGAGCCGCTCAGGTGCTCATCCAGGTAGATCTGCACGAGCTCGCGCTCGGGGATGTAGTTGACGAACGCGACGCGCTGCAGCTCCAGGTACGCGTCCCGCTGCACGATCTTGGTGAAGTTGTCGATCGTCTGGAACGTGTCCACGAACACACGCTTCTGCACCGCGATGTCCGAGTCCGTGTCCCCCACGGGGATGTGGTCCTGGCCGCGCAGCACGAAGAGCAGGTTGCCGAACATGACCCAGAACGGCACGTGCTCGCGCGCGCAGAGCCTGTACAGGAACTTGGCGAGCGACTCGATCTCGCGGTGGAACACGTCACTGTTGGGGCACTCGCTGCTGTAGTACACTTCGAGCGACATGCCCAGCACGGCGAAGAGCGCCGCGAGGAACAAAAGCGACCAGAGCGCGACCACGCGGCGCCGCACGAGCGGCTGCAGCGCCGGCAGCAGGCGCCACTTGGGGTGAAGCAGGGCGGCGACGAGCGCGACCGGCGCCCAGAGCCCCACGAGGAACCAGTTGGCGTTCGCGACGCTCGTGGGCAGCAGCACCGTCATCTCCTTCACGTGGGCTCTTCCTCTCGGTGCACTGTTCTCCTGGTGTGTGAAATGATTCAGGGCAAAGAGGGAGCTTGGCGCTTTTGAAATGGGTGTTACTTATTTAGAGAGAGGTAAAACCTCTTTAGCAGAAAATGAGTCCATTGTGTGATTTGAAAGCCGATACAAAACATCTACAAAGGGTGGTAAAAGAAAACTCTTTTAATTACGCTCTATAATTGTCCTTGGTGTATTCGTTATGAAGGGTGAGGAAGCCAGCGCACTTGAAGATCGAGCGCAAAGAAGACTTGTCTTGGTGGTTGTGTCCATTTTCATTGATACAAAATGCAACATGCAACTTGCTGTTTCTTGTGGTTTGTCTGTTGGCGCCTCGCCAACGTCTTAATTAATATAGTGGAAGGGGAAACGAGTAGCGAGCAATGAATATCCGATAGAGAAAGCAGTAGCAAATTACACACAGGCGAGCTTCGTGTCGCAGCTGCTGAGGCAGATCGAGAACGCCTGGAAGGGCGAGAGTGGCCACTGGAAGTCCATCGTGAACATGTCGTCGGCCACACGTCCGAATTGCAGAATGTTGCCCATCGACGGGTCCTCCGTGTTGATCAGTTGGAAGTTCTTCACCGACGCCATCGACACGCGGCCGCCAAAGTCTAGACAGTACGCACCCAGGTCTTCGCGGAACACAGGCTCGCGGTTTGAGAACTTCATCAGGTCCTTCAGGTCCCCACCGGAGAGCCGCGTCACGAGACGGTCCTGGCGGCTCATGGGGCGCACCACTTTCGACGACACGCCGTTCTCGTCCACGTCCGGAATCACCACGCGCATCTTGCGCGGACCGACGCTCGTGCGGTTCGGCTCGTAGGTCACGCAACCGAGCTCTTCGCGGATCTGCAGCACGTTGCGCACGACGTGGTCGTCCGAGCTCACCGCGTCCTGGATCTTGGCGATCTTCTGCGGGTCGCGGCCGTTGTCGTACAGTGTGAAGCACGTACCGAGAAAGTTCGAGCCCATGCGGCCGATGCGGTTCCCTTCCGAGCAGTCCTTGTCTGTACAGATCACGTAGTTCGCGGTCATGTTCGAGCGCACTTGGCGGCGCGCGGCGAGTAAGAAGCGGTCTTCTTCTTGGGTACCAATCTGGCCCTGGAGGTACAATTCATAGCCGTACTGCTTGAACATTCCCCTGTATACTTGCTTCACGTAGCATCGGATGATCCCGGCGTCCAGCGGTACGGGCTGGAGCGCAGTCTTGTGCATGTCCTGGAGCTCCAGTTTCTGCAGCGGCTGCAGCACCAGCGGGTCGCACACCCCTCTGCACAGCGGACAGCTCCCCGACTGGCCGAGCCACGCCATGATGCACCGGTAGTGCACATACGCACCGGTGCACTGACCCGTGCAGGGCAATGGGTACGCCTTGCGCCGCGCCGAGAACTCGTCCATGCAGATCAAGCACCCTTCGCTGTCCTCAGGTGACCCTGGTTCCTTGTTCTCATCTTGGAGCTCTTTTCCCGAACTGCTCTTCTGCGGCGTGAGCGCCGGCTTCTTCGACTCCAAGTGCAGGTCGTCGTCTTCCTCGACTTTCGCCTCTTCGTCTTCTTCAAACGTCAGGTTGATCACGCTCGAGATCTCCGCGTCCACTGCCTGTGCCGTGCTCGTAGATGACCCCTCGACACCCGCAGGTCCTCCAGTATTACCACCAGCATTCTGGTGGAACGATCGGCGCTTGGGCGAGAACGTCGGCAGCGCCGGCGGGTTGTCCGCAAAGATGTTGGGCGAGTGGTACACTGCTCTCGGCGACGCCGAGCTCGCGGAGCCCAGGTCTCTGGCAACAATGTTGCCGCTGCTGCCCGTCACGCTTCGTCGACCCGACCCGACCGTGCTGCTGCTGCGTGGCGAGATCGCGAGCGTGAGCGATTCCTCATACTGTCGCAGCAAGTTCGGGACGTTCCCCGCGGCGTTCACATTCGCAGCATTCACCGCCAACCCTCCGCCGCCACCGCCGCCGCTCGCGCTCACACTCATGCTCACACCGCGCGCAGAGCTCGTCCGCGCGTCCGGTGCCTCCGAAGAGCTCGTCGTCGTGCGCGCTGCCGCTGCCGCCGCGGGGGCCGGTGGGAGCGCCTGCATCGGGTGAACTACCTGCGACTGCTGCTGCTCCGCTGTTGAGCTCATCGCCTAGGCGCTCTGAGTCTGTGGATGGATCTGTCTGACTGTCTGTCTGCGTGAAGGACAGCGAGCCGCTCTCTCTTCTCCCCTTCGTCGCCGTCGCGCTTCTTCCTCCAAAGAAAGCGTGGAAGAGTGTCCTGATGATGATGTTGCGACGCTGGAAGCTTGGCTTTTTCCGCCCTTCCCCCTTTCCTCGCTCTATCCAAGATGTGTAAGAATAGGCACGGCAACAGGCATTTCCTGGCTTGTCTGGATTGTCACAATATATCCACTTTCACTATACAAATGACAAGTGCTATCAAGTCTATTTCGATGCACAACACGAAACTATCTGGATTTTCTTAAAACCGTAATTCGGGCATACAAAGCACAAGTCGACATGTACGGGTTTAAGAGAGACTACGTTCATAGTCAATCACCCAGCAACCCAAAAAGCAAACCCTTAAAATGGGTTTTTTTGGGGCTAAAAGCTAAAAACAGTTGTTGTTTGAGGATTAGCTGTTCTCTTAACATAGAAAATCTGACCAAACGAGTGTGCGTTCAAAGCCTGAGCCCACCACGCACGTGCGCATGCCCAACAAAAGGGTGCCAGCGAGGCACAAAGTATCTCATCTCACCTCCACCAGAAGAGCTCCATGCGCGCCGCATGAGCAGCTCCAGCGCACGCTCCACCATCACCACTAACGTATCTAGCCGCAAAACAGCTATCAGCACCTCCAGACCCAGCTCTGCCGCTGTCACCACCACCATGCAGCAGCAACCGCAAGAGCCTTCTTCCTCCTCTGCTGCCGCGTCTTCCTCTTCTGGGGCGACCGGCGGGCTCTTGCCGTGGTTCCACGTGGCGTTCTGGAAGAAGCCGCTGCATCTCATCAGCAGCGAGCACGAACACGAGCACCAGCACCAGAGCCACCACCCGCACCGCCACTCGCCCGAGACTGCCTCCACAGTCAGCAACAGCGGCGTCCAGACCGACATCGATGAGGACAACAGCGGAGGCGACATCAGCAGCAATAACGGGGAGATGCACCGCACACTGGAACTCTTCGACCTCATCATGATCGGCATCGGCGGTACGGTTGGCTCGGGCGTGTTTGCGACCGCGGGGCTCATCGCGAGTGTGTACGCTGGCCCCGCGGCGATCCTGAGCTGGCTCATCGCGGGCATCGGCTGCATCCTGAGCGGCTTCTCGTTCATGGAGCTCTCGTGCCTCATCCCGTCCACCGGCAGCACGTACGCATACGCGTACCACTCGCTGGGTGAGCTGCCGGCGATGTTTGCTGGCTTCTTGCTCACACTCGAGTACGGCGTCTCGAGTGCCGGTGGCGCGCGCAGCTGGAGCGACAAGTTCACCAACTGGATGGAGACCGAGCTCCAGATGACTGGTCCCGAGTGGATGAAGCCCAAGGACTCAACCGTCGACCTGTACGCCGGTCTGCTCATGATGCTGTGCGTCGTGGTCGTGCTCTGCGGCATGCAGGCGGGCAAGATGCTCGTGAACGTCGTGACGATGACCAAGATCAGCGTCGTGCTCTTCATCATCGTCTTCGGGTTCATGAAGTTCGACGTGGACAACATCACGCCATTGATACCCGAATCGTCGACGAATTCGTTGGGCCAGGTCGTGTTTGGCTGGCCTGGGGTCTTTCTCGGCGCGAGCGCGAGCTTCTTTGGCTACATCGGCTACGACGAAGTGTGTTGCCTCGCAGGCGAGGCGAAGAACCCGACGCAGAACATTCCGCGCGCAGTGATCGGCACGATCGTCGGCGCCGCGCTGCTGTCGATTCTGGCGACGTTCTCGCTCGTGGGGATGCAGAAATACACGGACATTGATGCGGGCGAGTCGTTCGGCAAGGCGTTCGAGCACGCCGGCTGGTCCTGGGCCGCGACGATCGTGACGACGGGCGAAGTGTTCACGATGCCGATCACGACGTTCATCGGCTTTCTCGCGCAGCCGCGCGTGCAATACGCGATGGCGAAAGACGGGCTCTTGCCGTCGATCTTTGCACGCGTCGACAAGAACGGCAACCTATTCCACGGGACGCTGATCTGTGGCATCGCGATCACGATGATCGCGGTGTTTGTGCCGTTCCACATCCTCTGGAACTTCATCTCGCTTGGCATCCTCGTCGCGTTCAACCTAACCAACAGTTCTCTCTTGCTGGTCCGTGGCGCTCAGCTCCACGAGAGCAGCACTGGTGCAACTGGCAGCAACAGCAGCCACAACTACAGGGAGATCCACTCGCACCTCATTGGCGCGTTCCTCGTGACCTCGTTCCTCGCAGCGTACCATTGGCAGAAGAGCGTGATGGGGTTCGTCCCGATCACGAGCGAGAGCAATGCGACGCTCTTTGACACGTACATGGACACGGTCGGCACCCCGGTGGCGGTGTTCTTCACTGTCATCGCGTTTGGGATCATGTGCTTTCTCAAGTACATCGAGATGAGCTCCAGTGAGTCATCATCATCGTCTGGTGGTAATGACACGACGTGCGATAGGATCACAAAGAATATGAAGATGGCTGGGGCTGCTGCTTCAGAGACTGGCGTCGAGGTCGTGCTTTCGGAGAGCAGCAGCAACACGATAAAGCTCAAGAGCATTGGCACCGAGCACCCTGGGAACAACCTGAGAGCACGGGTCCTGAGCGACGAAGATGACGAGCACGACGAAGAGAAGGAGGAGCAGCAGCAGCAACATCACTTGGAGAGCGGCCACCACCATCACCAGCAGAAGAAGAAACTGCATAAGCAGAACCGCCGAGCAGACGCACTGAGCCCTATCGAGCTTGCAAGTGACAACGGCAATAACGATGGCAATGGCACGTCGAATAGCGACAACGACGACGACGACGACGATGGCAAGAGCGCGACGTTCCGCGCGCCGTTCGTGCCGTTCGCGCCGTGCATCGCGATCTTCTTCAACTGGTTCCTGTTCGCGCAGATGGACGCGTCCAGCGTGCTGCTCATCGTGCTCTGGCTACTGCTCGCGCTCGCCGTGTACGTGAGCTACAGCGTGCACCACAGCCTGGCGCACCAGCAGACGTCCTACCACCGCGTCGATGTACACTAGAGACTGGGAATGAAGCCATCACTTCGACGCCGTTCCTCTCTTTATTCAAATCTGTTTGTATTCCCGCCCACGAGTTTCTCTGCAACTCCTCGAATAGTATCAATTGTTTCACTCATGTTATGCATAAACTCTTTTATAGACTTCTCGTCCATTTTATGATATAACAAAGTTTTTATTTCAAATTCGGGGCATTCCAACAAATCCAAAGGCGAGCCACATCAACAAAAGCCAAACAGACACAAAGACACAAGAAGACTCCTTGGTGATGGACCCTGCGCACTACGACGAAGAGCAGCACCGCGCGCAACTGCTGCACAAGATGCGCGCGGCGGAGGCGGTCGTGTACGCGTCGGCGTTCGCGCCCGCGGCGATCAGCGCCGAGCCGATCCTCGTCGCCGCGACCAGCACGGGCTTGCTGCACATCTTTGTCCTTGGCCCCATGCTGGTTGGTGTTACAATTTCATTTAACATGGTGTGTTCGTAACATTTCATTCCAATGTCTGCTATTTCTAACAAACACGTTTCCATCATAGCAACCCGTATACTGGGAACAAGTCACACAGCAACGGTGCGTTGATCATTCCATGAAGTCCTGTGTGGAAATGCGCATTGCTGACGATACTGGGTATTCAATTGCAGGGAGACGGCGCATCCAGGTCCGAAGTTGTCGTTCCAAGCGCATCCGACCCAGATCTACTCGCTCGCGTTCGCAGGCGACGCAGCGGAGCCACTGCTTGTCAGGTGCTGTACTTTTATGTAGCCATCTTTGCTGAAATGGCTACATTTCCTTTGGCTTGCAGCATACCCCCTCGTTTCTGACCATTGACTTTATGTATGTGACTTTGTAGTGGAGGCGATCAAGATTTCCGCGTCTGGAAGTGGAAGCAGATCCTCACGGCGATGAAAGACCCGAGCATCGAGCTCCAGCCAGTGCACGTTGCGCACTTGGAGCGCAAGACCATGGGCTTCCGAGGCGCGCTGCTGCCTTTCAACGAGATCAACGAAGTCGCGGTTGCAGCCACGAGCGGCCACCTGTTTCTCGCGGGAGGGGACAGTCTCGCCCATGAGTGGGATCTCGGCACGCAGACGTTCGTGCGCCAGTACGAAGGTCATCTGGACTACCTGCACACGCTCCGGTACCTGACCCACTCTCAGGAGCTGGTGACTGGCTCAGAAGACGGAACGATCGGCATTTGGGACGCGCGTAAAGCTGGCAAAGTGGAGTTTCTTCACCCTCAAAAGCCGCACGCGGTTACTTCGTCATCGACTGTGAGCAGCAATGGCAACAAAAAAGATCCGTCGCTGTGGGTTGGATGCGTCGCGAACGATGCTTCGGAGGTGTGGTTGGCGTGCGGCGGCGGGAAAAAACGTTCCCCTGGCCAAGCGCAGACCGGCGGCTTCATGAGCATGTGGCATTTGCCGTCGCGCGTGCCAGTGCACTACACAGACACGACGAGCGACATCCACGACGTGGTGTTCCACCACATGGACCTGCTGAGCGTCGGCAATGAGGCGAGTTTGAAGAAGTGGAACCGAAGCTCCGGTGCGCTCCTGGCGTCTGCGCACTCGACAATACCGTCGAGCCACTTTTGCGTCGTGGACCAGGAGACCGACATCATCGCAGTGGGCGGCAACGCGCCGATCATCAATATCTACGCCATGCCCGGCGTCGTGAGCTTCTCGCTCTTGGTCGAAGAGCAACAGCAGCAGCAACCTGGTGTCTAAAGAGCTCTTTACAATGTTATGAATGAATGAAAATTGAAAAACCTTCATTGAGGCAGTCTCTATTAGGCAAATAGTCTCACTTCGTCTTTCTTCACAGCTCGCTTAAGCAGCTCGTTCGTAGTGAACATGATTGCGATCGATGGCACCACCTTGATGAAATTCGGCCAGAGTCCCTTGTAGAGGCCTCGAAAGCCTTCCTCCCGCACAATCAGACGCAGTCCACCGACGGTGCTCGTGTACGCCGTGCTGTTACCGCTCATGCTGCTCACCTGGAAGCGTCGACGCAGCAGATCCATCGGGTACGCTGCAGTCTGCCCACAGGCGCCAGCGACCGCACCGCAGCCGAGAATGTACCACGCGTCCGGGTTCCCATTCGAGTCAAGCGGGACAACGCCGCGCAGAGTCTCAAAGATCATGAAGTTGAGTCCGACATAGGGAGCAACACCGATGATCGTCGGCGATACGCCGCGGTACATCCCAACAATACCCTCGGATCTGTACGTTCCTTTGAGCGCATCCCAGATTCCGTTGTACTGCGTCGTGGAGAGTCCTCCCTGCACAGTGAGCCGCGCGCGCACAAAGTCGAGCGGGTACGTGAACACCACGGACACGACGCCCGCCGTGGCGCCTCCAATGAGCTTTTGTAGCGGACTGAGGCTTGCCTGTCCCTCAGACAGCAGCAGTGGCTTCATGCGCTCGAATCTACGAATCATTAATTCCAAATGAGAAGGCGAGCGACGCATTGGTTTAAACACGATCATAGCGACGCGGCACCACTACGTACGCTGCAAACTGGATGGCTGTGTATGGGAACACGCGGGCGCAGTTGGCGCCATTGCCGCGGAAGTAGCCGCGGAAGCCTTCCTCGACGCCAATGCGGCGCAGCGACTGCCACACACCATTGTACTTTGGCGCAGCATTCACCGCAGCAGTAGGACCCGAAACAGCAGACTTGCCCGCTCCCTTGCCGAGATAATCCTGCACCTGGAAGAGGATCTTGAGGCGCTCGAGCGGCGCCACGGCCGTGCGGGACGTGCAGCCAGCGACTGATCAACACGCGCAGAGAGAGAGAGAGAGAGAGAAAAAATGAGGTCAGGTGGTTAATGCGTTGGCACTATAGAGAGCAGCAGTGAGTATGCAGACAGAGACGTACTTCCTCCGCAGATGAGGTTCTGCAGGTCTTTCTCCATCACGAGTGCGCCTCTGCGAAAGAAGAGGGCAAATGGCAAGTGAGCTGAGCTGGTTGTTGATTGACTGACCAACTGAGTCAGTTTGAGAGAGAAGGTCTTGAGCGACCCACATGACTTATCCAGATTCAGAACATTATTTATTTGTACAGGTAGTATATGATATTAATTGTGTCAATTCTGTAATTTAATATGTATAATTTAGAGGAGAGTATAGAAGTGTAAAATAAAAGGAGCTCCTCGTAAAAATAGCCCAATCACCAAGCAGAGAATAGACTTTCGGAGTGATGGTCCCTGTGGATCGCAAGTCACCCCAAGCGACGTGAGCAAGTCGCTTGCAATGGCAAGTATATGGACTTGTCGCGTGTGTGTGGTTCGTCTGACCCCAAGCAATGCAGCACTTATAGACAGAGCTGGAGCAGTTTGGTCTTGTGAATCTGAGCGCGTGAGCTGTACAAATCAGAGTCGAAACCGAGCGCGAGATGGAGACGCGGGATGATCGCTCCGAAGCAGAGGGGTCCGACCTGTTCCTCACGAGCATCGCAATGCTCAGCGTCGGCTGATACAGTGCGCTCTAATGCGAAGCCCTCCTAGTTGAGCTCCGACCGACGGAACGCGTGGACGAGCGGCACTATGTATACTTGCTGGGTCTTCGAAGACCGGTAGTACTCTAGGAAGGTTACTGAAGAGTACTATCGCCAGCGGTCGGAGGTCCTGCGGATGATTGGCTCGGAAGAACGACTACACACAGTATCGTTGAATTGAGGAGAACGGTGATCCAGGCGCGCGCTGACCCTGGGGCGAAGAACCGGGAGTAGGCTCACAGTCTTCATCCTGCGCGTACTTAAAGCCGCACCGGGGCTTGGCCATGCCTTTGGTGTTGGTGGGGCGGAAGGGAGATTGTTAATTGAGCTGATGGAAAGGGGAAAAATGAAAGCTGAAAGCTTGGCTGACAAAGCATGGACCCACGCACGCGACTGCGCCAAGAGTAAGAATCACAAAGTCAGTATCCCTACGCGCCTCAATCAATTCAACAACAATATCTCCGCGTTACCATTCGGGATGAACATGTCTTCGAGCGCGAGCTCGTCGTTAGCGCTACAAAGTACGAGTTCTCGAAGTCGATCACGTCGAGAAGAACAGCCGCTCCCACAAGAGATCTGAGGCGCGTTTGGATAGTAACGCAGCATCGACTAAGAGTGCTCCACGTCAACTTTGAAGTACACGCCTCTTTCTGAACTTGTCGAGCGAACAAGTGCGGAAGACCTTTTGTCTCAGTGGTTACTTTTGCTGAGTGGTTTCTGCGCTGCATTCTTCAACTGCCAAAACGACCTACTGTATTTCACTCTAATTTTCACTTCAGCTTGCTTTCTCACAGGTGAGTCAGCTATAAGCGTTATTTGCCAGCAATTGGGATGGCGATCGCGGTGAAAAGCTCCTTCTTCGGTGGCTTGGGGGCTGGGAAAAGTGGGACTGGTGGTCGAGCGAGTCGTGTGGTTGCGTTCGAAGAGCTGCAGCAGCAGCAACACGATCTACTCCAAGCAGGCGCAGCCGTCGACGAACACACCAATGACCGCATCGCGCAGCCAGAGACTGAGACAGCAGCACCAGGCCCCGACACTGCTGAACTAGCGCCGAGTTACACGAACGAGTCGATCTCAAAGCCATGGAAGCGCAGCGTTTCGTCAACCGAGATGGCGCGCGCGACGATCGAGGTCCATTGTGCAGACTCGCGATGGCAGCGCAAGCGCGTGACGATCTGGAAGGCGCTGCTCTTCATCGTGGACTGCACTGCGACCGGTCTCACGCTCATGACTGTGCTGCGCGAGAACATGCTCATCGTCGGGTTCACGGGCCGCTACGACTCAATCCGGAGCCGACTGCTCCATGGTTCGATCAACTACAACACCATCCACAACGAGCTCGTGGACCCGCGACTCGTACCAGACCTGGCGGAGATCAGCAAGACGTGGCGGTTCTACATGCTGCCGCCGCGCAACCCAGCGACCGTGAGCGAAGACCGCAGCATGTGCCTGCGCGTGAACAGCATCAGCGGCAACTTCATGGGGATCAACTACAACGACTTCTGGGGCAAAGGAGTGCGTCGAGACCAGCTTTACCTCTTCAGCATCTCGGCGTTCAACTGCCAAGTGATCAACTTCACGCCGGCGTGGATGAAGACAAACTGCACCCAGCTGCCGTCACCCAGCACCAACAGCTCAGATCCTGGAGTTTGGGAGGACCCAGGTATCCTCAATTCTGCCAGTGCTCCACCCTCAAACGATGCAACTGCTGTGAATGCGTCGAGGTGCAATCGCTACATTCTCCAGCACTTTGACGCGTTACAGCTCGACAGAACGGTGCGCACTGGTGTCGTGAAGGACCCAGGCATCGTGGGCGTGCCGTTCCTCAGATGTCTTGGTCGCGCCGATGAGAGGTTCCAGTACCTCACGGACCTGGTGGTGCACCAGTCGTACTGGCGAGGCGGGCCGTTCCATGGCGAGTTCCAGACGAGTGACTGCACAGCGCTTCCCGTCGCAAAGACGAAGGACCTAACGTACGCGCTCTTCCAAGGTGCACCAGTGGACCAAGGCGCGAGGGTGATAGCGGCGTTTGACCAGGATAACTGGCTGCGGTACCTGGCGTCGCTGGCGCACAGCATCGTGTCGATCGTAATGATCTCCCGCGGTCTCGTGCGCGCGATCCTGCGCTCCGACATCATCCAGTACGTCCCGCGAAGAGCGCGCCTCCAGGGCGCCAGGTCGTACGTGCTCGCGACGCTCCAGCTGTCCGCTGTATTGCCCGAGGACCACCGCAACGTGATCACGTTCCAAGGTGCCGTCTCGCTCGCGCCGGTCGAGTGGATGAACCACTGGGTGTACAGCGCCGTGAGCATCGCGGACGCGCTCGCCAACATCCGCCCGACCGCCGTGATCTTTCAGCTCTCCGTGTACATGACCAGCTTTAAGATGACGTTCGCGAACTTCCTGTTCCTGTTCTCGGCCGTGACGAAGATGACGTGGATGATCTGCGTGTCTACGTCGCTGCTGCGCGTCGCCGTCAAGTTTTTACTGCGTCTGCTGCGCGTCATCGGGCTGCTGCGCAACTCGCGCATGGTGCGTATGGAGTGGTACGTCGACGCTGCCAACATCTTCGTGAGCTACAAGATGTACAGCGTCATGCTCTGCGTGCTGCTCGGGATCCTGGTCGAGACCCGCAAGAGCACGACGTTCATGGTGCGCCAGCCGAACGCCAAGCGTGCATTGTACGGCTCGGTCTCGGACATTGCCGATTTCTGGAAAAGCGAGATCGTGAACGACTTCCAGGTGCTCTTCGGGATCGTCCTGCTCTGGGGCATGGCGCTCAGCCTGTTCCTCGTGAGATACACGAGGTACCGCTATGTGGCGCGCAACCGTGTGATCCGCGCGCTGCAAGCGAGATACTTCTTTGTCGGCTGGGACGTCTTCTCGACCATGACCAACCTGGGCATGGACCCGTTCAACGACAAGCTCGTGGACCCTGTCGAGCAATGCGCGATGACCAACTGCTCCTATGGCGCGCTCGTCCAGCAGTTCTCCGTGTCGGGCCCGAGCGGGTTCCTCGACTTTGTTGGTGATGACATCTTCCTGGCGAGTGGTCCTACTAACGGCCAACAACAGAAGCCGTCTCCGCCACCGTCGACGTTGTACTGCACGCCGTACAAAGCGATGTGCATGGGACTCCTGGACGATAAACTCCATACCACGAAGCGCAGCGCTACAATCGCCAACACTTTCGCTGAAGACTCGCCGCGAGAAACCGAGGGCGATTCCGATGGAGAACCACTGTTCACCCCCATGACGCGTGAACTAGAAACAACAAACGACAAAGTGATCCCAGCCGACAAGAAGACAACGGCGCAATCTCACTGGACGAGCCGCGTCTTCCACCTGTACGTCGAGTCGCGGTGGGGAAAAGTGCTGCTCGTCGACAATCTGCACCGCGGACGCTTCACGAAGAACCCACAGTCGCACCAGTTCGAGTACGTGGTGCGCGATGCGCTCGCATATATCCCCGAGGAAGAGCGGCACATGCTACTGGCGAAAGATCGGAGGTTCCAGATACGGTGAGGATGGTCTTGGGGTGGATTGAACTGTCCACAACTTCAGTTTCGCAATCCAATCAAGAGACTTGCAATCCTTGCGGTAAACGGTTAGAATTCTCTGAACACCAAACTGTTTCCAGTGTCTCCTTAACTGTCTGATAAGTTATCGACACTATTTTACATGTTCTATTAACCGACTTTTGTTTTATGGAAGATAATCGACCAAACAGTTATAAAACTTGTTTTTTCACGGCTTATGTTAGAAACTTTCGAACAACCTAGTTAGAAACTTTCACTTAACAGTTGTAGAGAGTTTTGATATAATATATCCACACAGTTCATTTCTGTGGAATTGGAGTTACTGATCTTTTTCACGACAGAATGTACCCCACTGAGCTTCGTGATGAGCTGGACGACGACGTTATCGACGAAGAGCTGCTCGCTGTAGAGCTCGCGGGGGACGCCGACTTCTTCCAGCCACGCTCGTTCCTTCCAGCTTCATCGTCGCTGCTGGTCTCCAGTACCTCAACGTCGCTGAGTCGAGAGGAAGCGTTCTCACTCTCGTCAGAGGATTCACTTGTGTTTCTTGAGCTGTGTGCGCTCGACATGAGCGTGATCACGTCCTTAGGAGTGGACGCCAAGATCCGGTTCAGACCAGCGAACATGTCGGCCTGCGCGTTGTACTCGACGATGCGGCCGCCAGCGTCAAAGTAGATCATCGTGCGCGTAGGGCACACGAGTCGCTGATTCACGACGCGTCCGAGCAGCTGCTGGTCCTGTAGGATGTGTGGAAAGAGCATCTCGATCGCTGCGAGTGTGAGTTCCCCTTCGAATTCACCCTCGCACTCGACCACGCAGGACCCGGGGTCGCTCACGAGGATGCGAATTGACGAGATAAGAAAGTACCGCATGTGCACCATGGTCTTGTACATTTTCCACTTGGCGAACAGGAAGTCGACGCTGCTGGCGAGCGACTTGACCGCGACGTTCGGGTCAAAAGTCGCGGTGAAGAACGCGGCTTCCTGCGGCTCCCACTCGCGGAAGCCCGTGATGAGGAGGTTGAAGTAGTGCTGCGTCGTGCGCAGCACACCGGCTTCGAACCGCTGCCGGGCGACCAGCGCGCGCGTCTCCACGACGCTCTTGTGCACGATGAAGTCGCGCACCTGCTGCTTGAGCTGGTTGATGTCGAGCGCGAGGTTGTACAGCTGCGAGTCGTCCGACCGGTTCTCGAGCACGACTTGCAGTTGTTTGGTGGTGAGTCTCCGCTTGCGCTTGCGCTTCACCGGAAGCTTCTTCTTGTCCTTCGGGGCTGGCTTCTTCGTCTTTGCCGCGTTTACTACTACCACTGGGGACGCTTTCGTTTGGGTGTTCGTGGTGCGCTGAAGAGCTACGATCTGCTGGTCCAGCGCTGCTAATACGCCCTGTTGGCCCAGAGACGTGGGTGATACCGCTGGCGCCACGACGGACTTGTCGCTGCTTTCTGCAGGTCGGACAGGTCGTCGAGGCTGCGGATGCAGAGGTGCCGAGGCACCCGCGCATGGGGACAGCAGGCTCACGATGTCCATGGCCGTCTGCGTGTGGACATGCACTGCCTGTGCGAGCAACTGATCGTGTGCGACGGGCTCTTCGCTGCTTGTGGCTCTTTTGATGTAGTGCTCTTTTGCGTTTCTGCAAAGTGATCGCATGCGACAGAGAAAATACCAAAACCAGGTGATACGAATAATATATGATTTATGTGTGGAGAGATGGGAGACCTTGCTGAGATTTTAATGGGGGAAATTGACGATTGAGCACCTTATTTTGGTATTGTCGGGGTAGGGACAGTGATTCCGGTTGTACTGTAATAAAAAATTACGGATTCATTCCAGAAACATCTAAACGGGTGTAACCTAATTACTAGACAACCCACAATTTAAAGAGGTAAACTGTACGTTAAATCAGTAGATTCTGGAAGAAATCTACTGATTTAACGATACCTAAAGTGCCAAACACCTCTTTGTTTTAATAAGAGAACCTCTAATAATGAATATCGAAAATTTACCCCTTTATCTTTAGATTTTTAAAAAAGTCTAGGTTTAGCGAAAACAGTATAAAAAGGGTCATTCTATAAAAAGTAGACCGAGTATTTGAGGGGACGTAAAAAAGGTTATTTTATGAAAGTATTTAAATGTTTACTGAAACAGGACATGACCCAGGTCAGATTAATTCAGTGGCCTGGGGTATAGTCAAGAGAACTCATTGACATGATGTGTGGATGTCCTATCACGATGTCACATCGTGTCGCGTCCTTCTCAGCGTCTTTGCGAGAGAAATTA
>JAASGK010000552.1:0-21178 GCA_023334195.1 Globisporangium emineosum
GTAGTACCCCGAGTCGCTTTGGAGAGGACACTTTGCCGGAACTGAAGAGCGAGGTGCGGCCAGCCGGACATGCAAGACGTGATGTGTCGCCAGAGCGTGGGGTATGTGAGGACGGCGAACGCGGCGCTGGGGTTACGCGAGTTGCTCTCTGGTCTGCTGCTCTTGCTGTTATTGGTGGTGGTGGTGGTGGTGGCTTCGCGTGACGATGGCCTCGACATCCTCAACTCCATCAGGATCGGAAGGATGTCCATGCTCACGAACGGATGCGACGCTTGTGGACGCTAATGGGTGAAGTGTTGGCGTTGAGTGACAAGTTCAAAAGTGTGTGATCAATGGCTGGCTAGCCAGAGACGCTCTACTGGGAGAGAGCTCGGCGAATGATTAGTTGATCACTAGAGCACTTGGCGTCATCGCTGGTATCAATCTGTCGAGTGGGAGAATGTGCCTGTCTGGTGCAAACCGCTGTGGGTGTTGTACAAACAGTGGGACCCCAGAAATATTGTGGTATTTCCGAGGAAGAGCAGCGACGCGGAAATTGTGGTTTTCACAAAGCGAAACCAACCAACAGCGCCTCGCGAGCACACCCTCCGCACAGTGACCTTTCACATCCGCAGCGGGCGGCACAGCGAGCTGCTCGCTGGGCGAGCTCACTCTGAAACCAGTTTGCCCAGCAAGATCAAGCTTGACAACATGTCCCCCGACTTCCGCCGCCAGCTCTCCTGTCGCCTTGTCGACCGTGCCGCACGCACGTCCATCGAGCGCGCCACGATCGCCAGCCATCCTGAGCGTCCCGGACACTAATCCCCGCGGCTCATCGTTGGGTGAAGACGCTCCACCAGCGGCCTCGAACGAGTCTCCAAGTGCTCCGCATGGTGAGGGAGGGACTCGACGGCTGCTATCTCTTCGACCACACCAACAGATCGCGTTGTGGTGCCTTCGTCGGGGCGTATTGTGGTGCTTGGCGAACCTGCTGACCCTAGTTCAAGCTCAGCATCGGCTCCTCGGCGCCGCGCCACGCTGATTGCGACCCCAGCACCGTCTGTGCGCTCGAGCGCGCGGATCTCCAACAAGAAGAAGCCGGGCACCACGTCCGCGCCCGTCCCCCAAGCTGGTGCCCCGCCGCGACTGCCCCCACTGGTCCAGCTCGCGCCTCACGCGTACCAGCAGGTAGCCCAACGGCCTCAGTCGCTGCGAATAGACCTGTAGCGGCCGCCCCCGATCGTGATGAGCTGGCTGAAGATGCGACCGCAACTGCAACCATCTCGAACGCGGTCACTACAAAAGCGACATCAGCCCCTTCTGCACCCTCATCCGGGCGGATCTCTGGCAAGAAGAAGCGAGCGGACGTGACGACCATGTCACCGCAATCAGGAACTACCGAGGATCTAATTATTGTCTCTTCCCTCCGAACAAGAAGAAGAAGTCCAGTGCGGCCGCACCGGAGGCACAAACTGCTACTGCAGACGTGAACCAGGTTCGCCCTAGGATGGTCACTGCGCCGGGGACTGGGTTGCAAGGCACGGCGCTGGCCCAGCAGCATGATGTATTTGACCTCAACGAGTTCTTGGCCGAGACCAATCAGTTCCGGTCGCCTCTCCAACTACCGCGAGCTCACGCATCCCATCCTGCTCAGCAGGGCGGTGCGCGCTCCCAGCAGCGAGCCCCGAGTCCTGCAGTGAACGGTCAGCCTGAGACGCCACTCGCACCCAGGACACCTGCATGGTCAGTGCCACCATCAGTGGCTCAAGGTGCGCACGGCCCTTCGGCACCAACACTTGCAGGAGAGAATGCGTAGCTTCGCAATGAGATCTGGCTGCTTCGGCAGCAGCTGCAACGACCGGAAGTGGGTGGTGGCCTGGGTCCCGCGCGAATACACTCGGTATCGACGCAACCTGTTCATGCATTGTCAGGAATCAGAGAGGCAGTAGCCAGGTCAGCTCTACCATCATCAACAGTTCCCAACAACAGAAATGAATACCCCCCCCAGCCGAAATTGCTTATCTGTTCTCCGGGAGCTTCTCGACTGTGAGCAAGCTTGCACCGGGCAGCTATTCACCTCCACCGATCCATCAACTCGCTGCGCATAGGATGTTCAAGGGACTCTCAACTGAAGAAGCTAAGTGCCAGTCCCCCATGTCGTTTGTGCTGGAACTGAGGGACCTGGAATCTGTGCACTTCGACGCATCGCCAGCGATCCTGATGGCGCTCTACAGCGGATGGTTCGGCTCGCATGGAGCGAACATCATGTGTTTCAAGATTCTGAATGAGAGAGAGGTACTCGAGCGAGGCTCTTCCAACGTCAATTTCTCCGCGACTTCCCGTCGACAGCCATGCTCCCGTCGTGCGCACCCACCTGCGCCTCCTACGACGACATCGTCGGTGCGCTCTATGGACTCTCAACCTTCGGGAACGAGGTGTGGTGGGGCCACATCAAGGCCCTATTCTCGCGCATCCGCAAGTCTGTGCTGGCGAACAAGTCTGCGGACCCACGCAACACGGCGTCGCGTGTGCAGTGGACCCTGGTGTACTCAAACAATTACATCGGGGCGCTCTCAAGTACCTTCAGTCCGGCGATCCTTCCTGGTGGGCGAAGTGGTGGAAGGCGGTCGGCAAAATCGACAGCAAGTCACCCAGCTGGTCGAGCGCCCTTGCTAGCGCCCTGACCGAGGACCTTCAGAACTCGAAAGGAGGGAACGACCGATACCACCGCTCCGAGGGCAACAGCCGAACCACCTCCCAGCGACCAGCCGCAAACACCCGTGACAGTGCTCAGCGGGTCCCAAGGATGCCCGAAAAGATGCGTGACCTCATCCCAACTGACTCGAGCGGGCGGCAGCCATGTATTCACTACTTCGCTGCAGGTGGGCGCTGCCCAAATGGGCGTGACTACAAGTGATCTCACCCGCGCCGGGTGCGCCGGCTCGATGCTCCGCTTGACCCCCAGCTCCAAGAGTGGATCGACAAGCACGTCGAACTTCACACCCAATGAAGTCGCCGAATTCTAGGCGGTTCACCCAGGACTCGGTATGATGAAGATAAGCGCAGTAATACACACCCTGTACTCTGCAATATATCTAGTGAACCAAGCTCCGTTTCGGCGAGCAATGGCGCTGGGCAAGAGCCAGTGCGGAATCCACCAATCACCACCCTTCAGAAACGAGAGCACGAAGAGACCCAGTCGACCGGACACCTAAGTGTGCTTCGGCTCGACGACCAACAAGGCGGCATCCCTGATCCGAGTCTGAACAATTCCTTACTAGCGAGCAGCAACGCATTTGCTCCCAGTGCTGTGCCGGCGGCAGAGTCGGGCGATACCACTCCACGGAGTGCCGTGTCGGGCTCCATGCCTGGCAATACCACTCCCCCAATTAGTGCAGTACCGACCGCCAGGTCAGGTGATACTGCTATGGCTCCAGCACTTACAATACCAACCACCATGCTCGGTGACACCACAGCCACGCGGGCTGTGATGTCGTCGCCCGCGGCATTGCCCAAGAGCCCAGGCGCTGTCAGCACTAGTGTAGCTGGCGCAGGTTCCCCGAGTTGCGACACAGTCACCCAACCTCTAGCACTTCATCCCGGTGGCGCTTCCCGTGCTAGCCCATGCCGCCACCCGTTGCCACCAAAAGCCCTCCAGTCATGCATTAGTGACGAGAAACTCCGTCGTCAGGTTGAGAATGCGAAGCACCGCGCCGCGCTCTGGGAACAAATCCGATCTCATCAGCTGCGTACGGCGATGCAGTCCGTGGGCGTGCCGTGGCCAAACAAAGCCACTTCGGATACGTGCTTGACAGGTCTCAACTTCTCCCTGAAAGCCGCGCTATCAGAATTCGTTAGGAGAACTCGGATGCCGCTGAAGCAGTTCGTTAAACTAGCGCGAGGCCAAGCGACTGCAGACTACCGCCCCAACAAGTCCATTATTCCTGAGATTCTCGCGTCAACTTGCCGCGCTTACCCGCTCGTTGACAGCCTCGTGGAAGTAGCCCGCAATGGGGTTACCGTAAACCTGCTGAAGGAACCCCTCTGCAACAACATCCACCTCCCAACCACCCCTCGGCATCTGAACGACTTCTTGTCCTGCGGAAGAACATTCGGAAAGAACAAGACACGATGCGATGTATCATCCTCGATTTCGACGTTCTAGCGTTCTGGCCGGAGGTCCGCATTAGCCCGTATGGCGTCGTTGATAAAGCTACCGGGGATACAGCGTCGTCCAGCCGTGCAATCCACGATTTACCTTTCCCGGAAGGGAGCTCCACCAACGACTGTACCGACCAAACCTGCATCAAACGTCCTGACTACCGCCACTGTGACGCGATAGCGGGGGAAATACTTCGGGTTCAACAGTCCTCCCCATACGTGGAGACGCTCATCCAGGCAGGCGATGTGGCGCCCGTTTTTCGGCACGTCAGTGTGCACTTCAAGTGCGTGCACCTCTTCGCAAGACGCATCCCGGAGGACAACGCCCTCGTGATCGAGCTTTCCCTTACGTTTGACTGGACAGGATCTCCTGGGTCTTACGATGTCTTTGGTGGTGCTATCTCTCACATCCACAGCTGCTCGACCAACCTCGCCAACCCTCATGGGTTCTTTAGCTACCACTGGGTCGATGACCATGTGAATGTCGCGGCATAAAGTGGGAACAACCACTTGGACATGGAGCGATCACTTCGCTCTGCGATGCTGGTTGTGTTCGGCCACGGTGCAATCAGCGAAGATAAGTTCGCTGGCTGGCACTGCAAACTCAAGATGCCAGGGCTGGTCTTCGTCTCTCACGCCCGCTCAGTCTCGATGCCAGTGGACAAAATCAACAAGGCTCGAGCTGCCGTGGCATCGGCATCCTCTTTGGCGCCCGTGTCAAGGTCTGAGTATCGCTCCCTGTTGGGAAGCCTCCGCCACATCCCAACATGTATCTGACCGGCTCCTCCATTCCTGCAGCGACTCCGCCAACGGGAGATCGGTCTTCACCGATTTCATCGTGTTGCCATCTCCGACTCGATGCGTGACGGTCTGCGATGGCGGTGGTATAAACTGCAGTCCCCCCAGCTCAGCGGCGTTCCGTTTGAATATTTTCACTCCCTCCCACCACCGGACGTCGTGGTTGAGACGGATGCGTCGGATGTGGGTCTTTGCGCGCTAGGCACAACTCACAGAGCGTTCATCACGCACGCTTTCTCCGCTGACGAACTGTCACTCACTGAACAGGTCAAGTCCGGTACAAACAACGGTTTTGACATAAACTACCGTGAACTTCTCTCGTGCGCGTTTGCTGTGCATTCTTGGTGCTGCGTGTGGGAAAATATCCACCCGGACAGAATCACGTACATCTAGCTTCGGATTGATAACACGTCAGCGGTGGCGCGGCAGAACGAAATGGGCTCTCGCAACCCGCGCGCGCAGATCGTAACCCGACTTCTGAGCCTCTGGGAACACAACCACGGGCTGTGATTTTCCTCGACTCACATCACTGGTGCGACGAACCACGCTGCTGACCTAGGTCCCGACTCCCCGGCAGTCCCTTCCGGCTCCCTCAGTTCGCTGAGCTAACTCGTTCTTGGTCACAGGTGCACCATCAGCTGGAGTCACAGACCTTCGATCTAATCTGGTGGACTATCTCCAGATCCACTCAGTTGCCGAGTCTACCTTGTCCAAGTACTCAGCGACCTTGAGGCAGTGGCAATCGTGGTCATCGCACAGCGGCGTCCAGCCGTGGCTGCAATACATGTCGGAAACGCAATGGGTGTCATGCATCTCCGACTTCATCCTCCAGGGTTTCCAGGTCGGCTTCGATTTGGGTCGCCCGGCGCGCAGCTCAACAATCGCGAATGCATTCCACGGCATCCGCCACTTCTTTGTTGCGATCGGTGCCGAGTTCCCGCTGCACCATCCACAAGTGAGAATGCTCCTCAAGGGTATTGGCCGTCTTGATGCTGCTCCGATCCACAAGGCACCTGTCTCCCTGGGTCTGCTCGAGGCGTGCTTTCGAGCCCTGTCGATGTCAAACCCTGGCGACCAAGCACTCTGGGGGTATTGTGTATCTCGCTCTTCCTGCTTCGACGCTCCGAGATCGTGTCTATCTATGGCTCACGATTCCAGTGGTTCGCGCTCAATGCCGAAGATGTGCTGGTTGTCGACTTGAACGGAGTCTCTACCTCCAGCCCGCTCCGCGCAGTGTCAGTTCACATTCGCCTGAGAGGGTCCAAGACCAATCAAGCAGGGACCCCAGTAGCGAGAATGCTCAACTGCTCCGAGCATAAGTTCTTATGCCCGGTGCTAGGCCCCTTGCTCTACGACGTGCACGCGGTAATCTTCTGAGCTCCATCCCAGGAGCGGTGTACATCAACAGGCAAGGTGTCCCAGCGTCCATATCGACAGCTCAACTCTCGTCGGCTATCCAATGTGCAGCCAGCGCAGTTGGCAAAGACCCCCGCCAATACAGCGCACACTCCCTTCGAGCAGGCGGAGCCACTCGCATGTACCGGATGGGCGTCGACGCAGTGACGATCCAATTCCACGGCAGGTGGGTCTCTGATGCGTTCAAGCGATACACAAACCTGTGTAAGGAGTCTGTGGAGCTGATCGCCATGAAGATCGTCAGCGGTGCCAAGGGAGATTCCACGCTACAAAATTGGTCATGAATCCACGGACAGTGTTCAAGGGGCAACGCCTCTCCTCGTCCCATTTGGACAGAGGCATCTATCCTGGATTCATTGATCATATTTGTAATAAATGCGTGTTTGACCCCCTTGGTGTGATGGAAACGCCTGAGCGTGATTGATTGATGCCACATCAACTCTGATACAGTACGCTCGTTTGACCGGAGCATCTCCGCTATTGAGCTCTTCAGTTTGTTGTTGGTAAGCTGAGGCCACCAAAAGATCAGAAGAGACCGGGGCTCTGTCTCATGGAACTCATTCGTACAGTGCCGATTGCTTGCACATCAGAGTCAGCAAGCATGCACAGTGCTGTTCTGTGTGGTGGTTGGCTCAACGCAGAGAGGACTGAGGAGGAGCTCACAGAGATGGTCATGTTGGAATGGCGGGGACCTCGCCACAGTCCCATACTAAGACGACCCAAGTGGCGACACTGAAATGTAGCCATTGGTGGCATTGGAAGGTAGCGTGATGGGGGGAAGGGGGTACAGTGGCAATCACATTGGCCATTGTGATTGCTATACAGCACTATATGTGAACCTCCCACGCAACTGGGACTCGAAGGAGATGCTGCAGCACCAACGCGTAGTACGCGTCGGACGATCAACAATCCGCCTGTACACTGGACTGGGGAGCGACCGATTGATGTCTGCGTTGTTGCGATGGTGAAGCTTCAGTGATGCTGTTAGTTAGCACTGAATCTTATTAAGCTTGTTGTCGTCGTCGTCGTCGTCTCTTGAAGTTGGCAACGCTCGTACA
The DNA here is from genome assembly GCA_023334195.1 of Globisporangium emineosum. NCBI lineage: Eukaryota > Oomycota > Peronosporomycetes > Pythiales > Pythiaceae > Globisporangium > Globisporangium emineosum. Next base: position 7,413 of record JAASGK010000552.1, read on the forward strand.
CATCACTCGTTGGGAACTTGGAAAGGAGGGGGCTCACACAATGGTGACACAACTTTATTTTTCCAAGTCCAATATCTCACGATGCAATGTAAATGGACACATTCCCTGTGTTTTCATGCAATACGTATGCATATCCATCCTGCTTGAGTGCTTTCTTCGCTCGATGTGAATAATCGCTAGTCGAGCCTATACCAAATACCTATCAATGTGCTTGCTTTAGTCCAGCTCATCGACGTTCGTGTGGCTTGATTCGACTTTGTCAGGTAGAGTGGACGAGACCGGTCGTTGGGAGAGCACTGGCGCAGGCGGAGGCATGAGAGGAGCCTGTCTCCCTGCGTCACTGTTCTCATCCTTGGGTTTACTGCCCTCTTCTTGCTCCACCAAGTACATGCTGTCGCAGTTGAGCAGCCGAGTGGCCGCAGGAATGCTCTCAGCAGGAGCAGCTACTGCTGTCGCAAGCACCACTGCTTTCTTTGCCTTGAGCTCCTGCACTTTGGCTTGCGCTTTGTCTTTGATGCAGTGACGGCGCTCGGCTTCTTCTTCGGCGCTCTCCGCTGCAAACGAGGAGTCCACGAACGGATCTCGTGACGAGTACACACCGGAGCCCACCGTCGCACACTGGTGCAAAAGCTCCAAGCGACGCGCATCCACGGGTATTGCCGAATTTTCTTGCTCAGCACTAGCACTGACCTTGCCTTCCTCTTCGTCTTGATTGTTGGAACTCTCGGTGGCTTCACGCGTAGCAGTATCACCGCTATCGTCAATGCCAGCGTTCACGACCGCCGCCCAGCGCCTCTCGCGCTCCTGCTGGATGAACTCGCAGTCCTGCACGGGGACAATCTTCTCGCCCGAGAACGGACTGATCTCCTCGGTCGGCTCATCGTGCTCGGGGCTCTCGGCGGCGCGCTTTTGCTGCTCCGCCTTCTCTTCCTCTTCCTCCTTGCGCTTGCGCCGTCCGTCGATCATCATCTGCTCAAAGTGCAGGAAGTTGAGCTCGTCGCGCTCTTTCTTTTCCCTGCGGATCGCATCCATCTCGTCGCGCTCGGCTTCCTGTGCTGCCTTGTAGTCGCCGTTCGACGCTTCCAGCGCTTTCCCCCAGGCTTCGACGCGGCGCCGCTCGTCGTCGAACACGGGGCGGTCGTCCAGGTACTTGAGCTTGCGGCAGCGGAACACCAGCGTCTTGCGGTACTGCTTGATGTGCTTCACGACGTCGTTGCCCTGCAGATAGAGCACTTTGAGCTCGGGCATCTGCGCCAACACGTCGACGACGTTGACGTCCGTGATGCGGTTGCTCTGGATGTCCAGCACCGAGAGGCTCGGTAGCGTGAGCACGTGCACAATGTCCTCCGAGGTCACCAGGTAGTTGCTCTTGAGCGCGAGACTCTGTCGAAGGGGTAGCAGGAGCACGATAGGCAGTGCAGTTTTTATGTTAGCGTGAGCAATTCTATGGGACTGAGCTAAGCTAACACACGCACCGTGAGCGCCTTCATTTGGTCGAGGTTCTCAATCCGGGAGATCTGGTTCTGCGACAGGTTGAGCGTGTCGAGCAGCGTCTGCGCCTCGAGCCCTTCGATCCTGCTGATGAGATTCTCGTGCAGGTAGAGTGTGCGCAGCTGCGTCTGGTGCGCGAGCCCCTCGATCTTGCCGAGGCCGTTGCCCTCGAGCCAGAGCACCTTGAGCCCCGTGTACTCGTCCAGGTTCTTGATCGCGCGGAAGCCCTGCAACCCGTGCGTTGGAATAAGACAGAGGTGGGACTGTTCCATTAGTAAAGCCATACAAAACTAACACAAGTGTATGCGAGGCATTTCGTTTGCTCGTAGTACCTTGTAGTGGAGGTAGAGCTTGTCGTTGATCGCGGGGGTGACGTAGAGGTCCATGTCGCGGCAGAGCTTCTTGAGCAGCGGCTTCTCCATCTCCACCATGGCTGCTGCTGTTTGTCTGGATGAATGTGCCCGTGTGGTAGTGTTAGTGTCCTGTGCGTGTGTGTTGTTTGTGAGCGTACTTGTTGCTACCACCTCGCTGGTGCGTGTGCTGATGAGGAATGAATGGAAACAAGAGGCGCGAGAGGCGCATTGAGACTCCAAACGTCACGACTCTTCAAAATCGTTCAATAATATTTGTATTATGGAGCTTTTCAAATAGATATCTTGAGTCACAACTACGCTTTTGACATGGATACAGGACTTTGCCATTGTCAAAATACCGTAGTCCTCGCAATAAATACAGACGATTTCGCGAAAGGGTTAAGGTCTGTGCAACTATTGCAATATCTGTCTATGATAGTTGACAATCTGTGTCAAAAAAGGGTGCTCAATAAAATCACCCAGTTGTGTCCATCTCACTTCGCAACAGACAAACGTGGGTATGAACACATTTGGAACCATAACCGAAATGGCTACGTTTCCTTGTTACAAACACGGCAATCTTCACCCACACAAAACGTCACACACGTGATGTTGCGACGGGCGAGAAGTGAATGTTGAATGTGTAATGATGGCTTGGGCTGCAAAGCACCTTCAGAAATGACATCATCCAACGCTCGAGATTCGAGTCTTTTGCCACGGAGACCTCGATCGGTGTCCATGATGGCTTACTTGTACGCAACTGCTATGGCGTCTTGTTTGATGTTTTCCCGTGCACATGGCTTTCAGTAACGACATCACAATGACATTGCCCTTCATGATTATGCCGCAGTTGCTCTTCCATAGACATGATGTTGCAAGCGTACTCTCATTAGATCGCTTGCTTGCTTTCAAACGAGAAAGAAAGGATGCACATTGCAAGGAGAAGAAAAAAGAATATCCATGTTGAGTTACTTGGTGTTGGGGTTCAAGACGACACGATGGTGCAGGAGAAAGGAGGGAGATACACAACTTAGAGCACGCTGACCGAGTTCAGGTTGCGGAACGCGTCGTGGAGACGCGAGATCATCTCCTCCTCCGACTTGCGCACCCACACACGCGGGTCGTAGTACTTCTTGTTTGGCTTGTCCGCGCCCTCTGGGTTGCCGATCTGGCCCTGCATGAAATCCTTCTTCGACTCGTAGAACTTACGGAGACCGTTCCAGTACGCCCACTGGGTGTCCGTGTCGATGTTCATCTTCACGACGCCGTTCTTCACGGCTTCCTGGATCTCAGCCTCGGTCGAGCCCGAGCCGCCGTGGAACACAAAGAACACTGGCTTCTTGTTATCCTTGGCGACCTCAGCGCTCACGTGCGCCTGGAAGCCACCCAAGATCTCTGGGTGGAGCTTCACGTTGCCCGCTTTGTACACACCGTGCACGTTGCCGAAGGCTGCGGCGATCGTGAAGTACGAAGACACTTCCGAGAGCTCGTTGTACGCGTACAAGATGTCCGATGGCTGCGAGTAGAGCGCCGAGTTGTCCACGCTGGTGTTGTCCACGCCGTCTTCCTCACCGCCCGTGATGCCGAGCTCGATCTCCAAAATCAAACCGAGCTTGCTCATGCGCTTGAAGTACTCCTTCGAGATGCTAACGTTCTCCTCAAGCGACTCTTCCGACAAATCGAGCATGTGCGAGCTGAAAAGCGGCACACCGTTCTTGGCAAAGTGCTCTTCGTCGGCCTTCAACATGCCGTCGAACCATGGCAGCAGCTTCTTGGCGCAGTGGTCCGAGTGGAGGATCACTGGCACGCCGTACGCCTTGGCGACAGTGTGCACGTGGTGCGCGAGTGCGACAGCGCCGAGGACCGAGGCTTCCTGGTTTTTGTTGTCGATGCCTTTGCCGGCGAAGAACGCCGAGCCGCCGTTCGAGGCCTGGATGATGATCGGCGACTTGATGTCGCGCGCCGCCTGCAGCGCGGCGTTGACCGTACTGGACGAGGTGACGTTCACGGCAGGGATGGCGAAGCCCTTCTCCTGCGCGTACTTGTACACCTTGATGACATCGGCAGAGTAGATCACGCCGGTTGGCACAATATCCAAGAGACCCATGATGAGAGATAGAGGGGGAAACTGGAGCTTGAGAGGGCTGGAGCTTGGAGGAGGGGGGGCGAGGCGAAGTGTTCCTGATGCAGAAAGTTTCGAAATGAGCTCTTGGAAATGGCGGGGGGAGCGCACGCCGCAGTCCCCACTGCCGCAAAGAGAGCCAAACGGGGAAAGCAAAAAGCTCTGCTGCTTGGGTCCGCACGCGGGGGTAAAGATGTGGACCGGGTGGGTCGAAACCCGTGGCGGGATGGACGGGTCCAAAAAGGGCTTCTATTCGAGGAAGAGAGGAGCCGCAGCATAGAAACTGCAAGTCATGAATCCACTTGACGACGCGGGTCGGGCCGACTGTCGCATACGGGTCTGAATTTTGGTAACGACCCGGCCTGTTCGAGTGAGGTGACACGATCTTGTCACGAAATCGCTCTCGTCTTGTTCCTCCGCTTCTGGTCGCCTGGCTGGTTGAAGAAACCGCCGTCATATTACATGAACCCGCGTTGAAGCTCCTGCTTTCGATCCAAACAGAGTCAAAGGGCCAAAATGACGCGTTTTGCCATTCGAATGGGCTGATTACCGTATTAATAATGAAGGAAAACAAACAACAGACAACACAAGAGCACTTGGCTGCCTTGTTGCTGCGTCTTTGTGGAGGAAGCATTTTTAACAGCGCCACAAGGTGCAACGCAACGCAACGCAACCCATGCACCATGAACCCCACGTTCGCACGCACCCATCATAAAAGATGAGAATTATAGAGCCTCCGGGGGTGGTATTTGGTTGTGCAAACTTAAATGAAGTGGGCTGCGAACTTAAATGAAGATATTGGTGGTCTGCGGCCGCTCTGACGATTGAGGGTGCGAACTTAATACGAGTGCTGTGGTTTCGTAGAAAAGCCATGTGTGCATTTCGAATAGTAAACGTATCAAAACCACTGTGCTGCACAGTCTTTACGACTTTTTCCCTGTTCAAACTGCACAGCTCCAAGAGATTCAATTTCGCTTAAGTTTGCGCGTGACTAGTGTTTTCTTAAGTCTGTGTAGAGTGCAGACTTATATGTTTTGGATCCAAAAATTCCCTCTTTTCTCTGAGACATGCTTCAGTACTGAACACCACCTCAATAATGGCTCTACCTCTTCATTTATTGCCGACCCCCACAAACAGCACCCGCATTTCGCCGTCTGATTTCGCTGCCAGTTCCAGAAGCAGAAGAGAAAAGAGAAACCCAAAGCGAAGGCGATTGGTCGACCGGCAGTCATGGTGCTCAACAAGCCCTACTCGTCGTCCATGGACAAGGAGGTGCAGAAGGCCGCCAACATCATCAACGCCTTCTTCGACTCGCGCGTCGACGCCGACAGCGCCATCCCCGTGGACCTCATCAAGGGATGCGCTGGCCTCGCGTTCCTCACGGTCGTCAAGGCGGGCATGATCTGGACCGGTAAGCTCGGCACGGGCGTCGTCATCGCGCGACTAGAGGACGGCACGTGGTCCCCGCCGTCGGGCATCGGCACAGCCGGCATCGGCTTTGGCGCCGAGATCGGCGGTGAGATCATCGACTTCATGATCGTGCTCGGCTCCAGCTCGGCGCTCAACACGTTCAAGAAAGGTACGCAGGTGTCGGTTGGCGCGGGCTTGGATCTCGCAGTTGGACCTGTGGGGCGTGCAGCTGGTGCTAGCATGAACGCTGGCAGCGGTGGCGTCAGCGGAAACTTCACGTACAGTCACGCGAAGGGTGCGTTCGCCGGTGTGGGGCTGCACGGCTCGACGATCATGGTGCGTGGCGACATGAACCGAAAGTTCTACGGTCGCGAGGTGACGCCGATGGAGATTCTCAACGGACACGTGCAGCCGCCATCGGGCTCGTGCGACGTGCTCTATGACGCGATTCGGCGTATTACTTCGGGTGACACTTCGTCAACTGGAGCGGTACGTTTATTTTTTTCATTTGTGTGCCGTTGGTTGTGTTACTCTGCTTCGTTTAGCTGTGGTTTCTTACGTATTTGCTGATGCTTCGTGTGTCTATTTTGTTTAGTACCCTGCGTATGGAGACTACAACCGTGGCTCCAGCTCGCGAAGCTTGAACAACAGCTCGCATTCGAACTCGCGCAGCTCGTTGTCGGCTGCGGATACGTCATCGATGACCAGTCGATCGTCGTTTGAGCAACAGCGAACCTCGTCGAGTACTGCACCGACAACTACCACTCCAAACCCGGATGACCCGCGTCTTCGCCGCTACGGCGGGTACAAGTCGGAGAAGGAGCTGTATGCCCAATTTTCTACTCAGAAGGCTGCGCCAAGCACCGCGTATGCTGCGAGTAGCAGCACGAGCGGATACCCCGCCGCTGCGAATACCAGCAGCTACCCTGCTGCGAATACTGGTGGTGGATACACCGGAAACACCGGACACGCTGCGAACACTGGTGGATATGCTGCAGGTGCTGCGGCTGCTGGAGGCTACGCAGCTTCGACTACGTACAACCAACCTTCTGCATCAGCACCAGCACTGTCGACGCACACGCACCCGACGAACCCGGCGCTGAAGTACACGTCGTACCCTGCTCCGAACCCGGTGGCGCCGTACGTGCCACCTGCACAGTCGTCGTACCATTCGTCCTACACTGCGCCAGCTCCTGCTCCAGTGCAGCACCAGCAAGTGCCTCCGCTCCCACACGCTGCTGTCGGCGCAGAGACCAAGGAAGTGTACACGCAGGTAATCAACTTCGTGTCGACGCGCTGCCCGTACGCGAACGTGCAGGTGTTCAAGGACAACTGCCGCCTCTTCGGTCAGGACGCCATGTCGCTCGACGCGTTCTACTCTTATATTAGCTCGATCTGCACGAAGCCGCTGATGAAGGAGCTGGTGCCGCAGCTCGTACGCCTGCTGCCGACGCAGGACAAGCGAGAGCGCCTCTGGGTACGTGGGCTGTGTTATTTATGTGATTGTGCTGGGGAGGATCCATTTGTTGACACGGCTCTAACGATTGCTCTCTTTGTTATTGTGTTCGTGTGACTGATAATGCAGACTCAATACTGCCGAGACGTGCTGCTCCTGCGGGTCTAAGAACCAATTGAAGAGATCAGCAAAGCGGAGCTGGGCTTCTTTTTCTATTTGAACGAGGCGGGACTTTCTTTTTTGTGCGTGTGCATGCAGAGCTCAAAGGTGTGACTATGACGTGAAAACGAAGAAGCTACTACCAGAAGAAACCCAGAGAACGAGCGCACTTTTGGCTCATCAAGAATATAAGATGATGTTAAGAAATCTGCGCGCTTTCCGGAGCGTTCATGGTTCATTTATGTGGACTGACGGCAGGAACCTGGCAGTCGTCCATGGTGGGTACGCAAATTTGCTGTGTCATGGAGCTCACTCACTGGTACTAATATTGAAGGGCGTCTCTTGTGAAACGAGTCAAGCTAATCGTGAAAAGACGCGCCTCTAATTGCAGTCCAGAATTCATTCCAAACACCAGACTATCTAGCACACACATACACACACGGCGCCACACTCAAACCATGGCGATGATCCTGACGCAGGAGGAGATCGACGCGTGCCGCGAGTCGTTCGTGCACTTCGACAGGGACGGCAGCGGCACGATCGACAAGTACGAGTTGTCGAAAGTGCTGGAAGCCATGGGCCAGAAGCCGACGGACGAGGAGCTCTTCCAGATGATCGCCGAGGTGGACAACGACCACAGCGGCGAGATCGAGTTCTCCGAGTTCCTCAAGGTGATCGAGGCGCAGAAACTGCGCGCGGCGCAGTTCGACGACGAGTCCGACTTCATCGACGCGTTCGTCGCGTGCGGCGGCAGTCCCGACAAGTCCGGCCACGTCGAGCGGCGCATGCTCGTGCAGCTCATCAAGAAGGACTTTGGACTGCCCATCGACATCGACCGCATGCTGGACGAGCTGGACACGGATGGCAGCGGCGAGATCGAGTACGACGAGTTCAAAGCGCTGCTCTCCTGAGTGAATGAATGTGTAGAGAGAATCGAAGAACCACGGTTGTTGCTTTGCATCCTTGTTTCCCATAATAATATATCCACAATGACAAAAACGAGAGCAAGAGCTAGAGAGCAAGAGAGCCTGACTGGCTGACTGCTTTCTGACGCACTTACCCCAGCGAGATCTTGCTCTGGAACTGCATCTTCTTCTGCCGCTTGCGCGCTGGCTGCTGCTGCTGCTGCTTGGACTCGTACCCGCACGCCTCGCACAGGCTCGAGCTCGTCTCGTTCACTAATGTGCAGCGAGGGCAATCCCACTTGGTGTCCTCACCCCCAGCAACAACAGTAATGGTTGAAGCAACAGCGCTTGCACTGAATTCAGCCGTACTGGTGACTGACTGCGTCACGTCACTGACACCATCCTTGTCCTCGTCTGAAGAAAGTGAGAAGTCCTGGGTCGCAGCGGACACATCAGGCGAGAAGAACCCCACGGGGCGCTTCCCTTTGCCGTGCAAATGGCTCAGAGTCGGGGCTTTCACTGCGCTTCGAGGTGGTTCAACAATCTCAATCTCGCTGGTGGGCGAGATCGGTGGCTGCTGCTGCAGCGATTGTCGTCGTGGCTCTGGCTCAGAGACCGCGTCGTCGGTGAGATCGACCGATTGGTTCGCTACATCCGTGGAGTCGACAGTCGCGAACCCGTCGTCGTCTTCAAAGTCGTCGTCGTAGCGGTTCTTCGGGTTTTGCTGCTGCACGAACTCGGGCGGGCACTCCAGTCGAATCTCGCGCGTGACAGAGTTGATGTAGAACTCCTTCTTGTGGTTGTGCGAGTACACGTGGCGCCAGATGCCCACTGGTGCAGAGCTCAGTCCAAGCGACGAGCTCATCACTGCCTCTGGAGGCACTGTGATGTCGTCGGTCTGCGATGTCGAAGCTGCAGCTGCAGCAGCTGCGGCGGCTCGCTGAGGGTTTGCCTTGCGCTCTGCGATCTCCTGCTTCAGACGCTCAAAGTTGGCTTTCATCTGCGCCGTGAGGTTCGCCGTGGGCGACGCGTTCGTGTGCTTCTTCGCGATCTCCGCTTGGTGCTTCTCCTGTTGGCGCAGCTTGTGGTTCCGGATTACTTCGTCACGCAGTTTCGCCGCAGATTTCGGATTGCACGAGTCGATCTGCGCGTTGAAGAGCAGCACGTACTATGCAAGCAAATTAAAAAAAATGGGAAGGAGGTACACAGAATCAGTTTGGGTATCCTATACCGTGTTGAGTCTGCGATTGCGAAGCCCAACAAATATAACAACAGCAACATACCTCTTTGTGGATCTGGATGATTTCGTCACGATTCTTGAGCGGCAGGCGGATGCTGATCGTCTCGAGTAACTTGCGAATCTGTACGATTCACAAAGGAGTTTGTGTGAGCATGAGTAATCTCAAGACGATTTGCTCTCACAAGGCAATGCAAACCTACCTCTTTATCTTTCATGACATTGTACGAAACCACCGGCATTCGCTCCACAGCACGCGCTTTGCCGTTTGTTTTCACACTTGCCACCGCGGCGCCACCATTCACCACACCTTCCTTTGCGTTCTGGCTCCGCGTCGCCCGCGTCGATGCATTTTTGCCTGCATTGCTGCGCTTGTTTTCCACCGCCCCACTTGCTCTTGTTCCTGCTGCTCCTGCTTGACCCTCCTTCTTCTCCAGCGCGAGCAGCAGCTTGGGCTTCATCTTCTTGAAGAGCAGCGCCACTTTCTCCATCGAGCGGTTCGCGACGAGGTCCCGCGGCGCGCACGCCTGCTTGCACTCGGGGCAGCACCCGTGCGCGCCTTTCGTCTGCAGGTACTTGCGCACGCACTCGGAGCAGAACGCGTGGCTGCAGGGCAGCAGAACGGGGCCGTGGAAGAAGTCGCCGCAGATCTGGCAGCGCAGCAGGTTCTCCATCTCGCGCAGCTCCTCGCAGTGGGCGGGCCACTCCCACTCGCCCATGTCCTCGGCCGCGGCGGCCGCAACGGCGTCGTCTACAAAGTCCATTCTCGCTACCTGTTTCACGAGCGGGCTGCCTGCTGCTTTTGCTTGAAAGACTCGACGGTATATTGGCGAGTTGCGTGATGAAACTCAGCGAGCGAGTTGTGGGCGTTTTGGCGGCAAGAGTGCGCTGCGCGGACTTTTTTGTAGACGACGCGCGAATAAAGTTTGTTTCTACACGTCACGAATTGACGTGTGAATAATAAATAGTGTGTCAAACATCAGAATTTACCATTCACGCGTCACCCAGTCTGCCAGATCAGCCAAAAGCTGGTGGTGCCAGAAGAGAAACAAGAGCAAAAGAGCACAAGGAGGACAGCACGATGGCGAGCTTCCTGACCGAGTTCAACGCGCGCCTGGCGACGTACGTGGACGAGCTGGAGAAGATGCAGACGCGCAACAAGCAGGAGCACACGTTCTCGCCCTCGTTCTGGCTCGAGCACGCCGACTTCACGCTCGCGCGCGACGTGTTCGTGGCGGTGCGTGCTTGCTAACAACATGTTGCTAACGAGTGTAGCCACTGAATGCGTTCGTGTCCTGTGTATGGATTTACTCACAGCGATTGCATTGGCAATATATGTGTATCGTACGATAGGCTGGCGGATCGATTGGCCACGAAGTGACCAAGTTCTCGCTCGTGTACAGCTCGAAGAAGGCGCCGAGCGCGAAGGAGGCGGCGAGCATCTGCCAGGCGCTCGACAAGCCCTGCGAGCAGCTTATCGCGGCCGCGAAAGTGGCGCTCTTCAGCGGCGCGGGTCCGTCGCTCGCGAGTGAGATTATCACCGACTCACTGTACGTAGAACCCCTTGCTTGCGATTATGAGCTTGGGTTGACATGTTGGGTTGCTTGCTCATGATAGGTGCCTGTTTATTTTTGTTTGCATTTTGAAATGTTGCAGGCGATTGGTGAAGAGTGTGCGTGATCTTGGCGTGAGCATTGAATCCGGCGAGCTCGCGAAGGTGCCGCAACTGACAGGTCGCGTGTGGGAGTACTCGGTGGCTCGCGTGTCCAAGTCCAACTGCGTCGCAACAAAGCGCCGAATGCTCCAGGTGTGTGGCGTTTAATCCTCACACCAGTCTTTTTGTTGACTGTGTTTGCACATTTCTTACCATGTGTGTGTTTGTTTGGTAATTATGAAAACCAGTGCATCACCATGCTCAATTCAACCATTGAAGAGCTCAAGGAGGTCTTGGACGAGCAGGAGGAAGAAGAAGCAGCGGGTGGGGAAGCCGAGCGCTTGGACGACGTGGAGCAGGACGACGAGTACAACTTTGACTCGAGTCTCTCGCTGGAGGAGAAGTCGCTCTTCGAGAGCGGACTGAAGCTGCTGGGCATGACGTGCGCGATCCTGAAACGCGGCGTACTCACGCTCAAGAAGTACACGGCGGCGTCGATCGACAACAACGACGCGTTCCTCCAGTGGACGTCCGCGCTCGACCTGAGCTACAGCGCGATCATGGACCACATTGTGGACGTCGGCGCCGCGCTGTACCCTCCGATCGGTGTGGACGAGCTCTCAGGCTCTGTGGACGCGATCGAGCATGCGGGCGCGACCATTTTGGCGAAGTTGCAGGCGGAACCGGAGCTCGCGGACGCGACTGCAGCGGAGCTAGAGAAAGGTCGCGCTGCGTTTGACCAGCAAGTGGCGAGTGTGAAGGCCCAAATCGGGGCATCCAGATAAACGCTGCGTTGCTAACATAACTTCCCTAAAATGCGTTTGAAAAATAATTAAAAGCTGTCTTCACAGGCATGATATTTGACAGTTTTTAAAATTCCAATCATTTCAGGAATTTACTAAATAAAATTAGAATCCGGGGAAGTATATATCACATAAATTCGCAGGCTATCGGATTCAATTTTTAACGCCAGGCCGTCTGGGCATATTTAATAGGGAGATTTAAAAAATAAAATTTGCACTTTGTAGAAACTCGACACAAAAGCGGTAAAGTCATTAGACAAAACTAATATTTTTTTCAATCTCTCAATTACTTTAGAGAGGGTTTGCTGATTATTAGATTCCAGGGGTAATTTCCTATATGAGTCGCCATACTTAAGGAAAAGAAAATTTGCTCGCCCCTTCGATTAGAAAACCCTGCATCTTGGAGTTTGTAGACCGGGTCGTGGAACGATCCGGTCATTTTCTATTGAGCATTCCTGTTTTTCTGAGCCACACGAATGCAACCTGCCAAAAAACGGTAAGTCTACAAAAGCGGGTTTAAGAGAGATAATTATCATAATTCAGAGGTCGCCACGATAAGGAGATGTCATTTCAGATCCATATCTGGAAAAGACAGTCGCTAGTGCAGCGACGCGAGCTGGCTGAGGTGGATGCATCTGGAAATTCCAAGCGCAAGCAGCGACGTGCTCTACGTCAAGCCCGAGTTCGCCGGCTACTCGCTCTGGATCGTGCCCGAAGCGCAGGTGGAGCGTCCGCTCGCCGACGCGATCCGCGAGCGCGCGCAGCAGCTACAAACGCTGTCGTTCTCCCCGCACATGACGCTCATCGGCGGCATCACGGTGCGTTCGTTTGCTGTTTCCCGATGTGACTGAGAGCTCACCTCGGTGTTGCAGATGCTGCTCTTGTGCTTGTGCGCAATGCGTCATGTCTCTTATTGTTGTTGTTGTGTATATTTGGCGAATACTGCAGGGCTTGCGTGAGGACGAGGCGATTGCGAAGACCAAGCAGGTCGCAGACTCGATGAGTGCGTTGAGCACCACGGTCCGCGCCGTCACGTCCAAGGTACGTACTACGTGTGACCAGTAGTCTTGCTGTGGGTTTGCTTCTGTTTCGCGCTGTCGGGAATACCACTTTAAAAAGCGGCTTGAATGTTGAACAGGATTTGTTTTTCCAGTGCGTGTTTGCGCTGCTGGCGCTGAACGAAGATCTCGCCGAGGCGCATCGCTCTACCAAGCAGGTGCGCTCACGAGTGCGTTAGAGTGCTCATACACATGATGATACAAATGCTAACAAACCCATGTCATCCTCTGTGCCGTGCATAAAAACAGATCTTTGGACTCCAGGACGACGCAGAGTTCATGCCGCACATCAGGTGAGTGTCATTTTTCCATTTCTTGGCTGCTCAAGAAAAAACATGCCAAGTACTCACTCACACTTGACGGACGCTGTCTCGCAAACCGATACACTTTTGTGCAGCCTGGTGTACGGCGACCTGAGCCAAACAACGAAGCAGGAGCTGATTGCTGAGCTGGGACCGCGCTTCGACGGAAACATCGTGAAGGTTCATGAACAGCAAGCACGCTGGGTGGTGTGACCAACTGTTGAGGTGCTGAAGGTCACTCATGTGCACGCCTTCGTCTATGTTGTCTTGTTTACTGTGTGTGCTGCAGTTGGATCGCTTGCAGCTCTGGAGCACGACGGGGCCAGTGAGCGCCTGGGAGCTGGTGCGCGAGTTCCCACTTGCTTCTTGAAGATCATGGATGGTTTTCATCATTTTGATTTTGTTTGAACACCAGTATGAACATTTCCTCCAAATTTGCAGAAAAAAACAACAATAAGATACCGGTAGATACTGTATTTATCGGTAGAAAATTGAAAAAGTTCGTGACAGTTAACAGGGATGTTTTTTTCCATAATTCTCAATTTTACGATTCGGAAACTCAAATTTCACCAACAGAAAGATCTCGGTGGAATCTACATTTCTACGTTGGAAACGATTCAAAAATTCAACTTCTCAAGCTTGAATTACCCTATCCCGTATTTTGATGATTATGGATTTACAGTGCCGGAAATAGGAATAGGGTCACCCATAAAATTTGAATTTTGAAGCGGCAAAAGCTGTTCAGAACACTAAAGTTTCAAAGCGAATAGAAAACGCATTTATAAACGATTTGACGTTTATTGTGCTCAATTACGA
>JAASGK010000553.1:0-21116 GCA_023334195.1 Globisporangium emineosum
CCCCCCCCCCCCCCCCCAATGTGTACAATCTAATATCTATGATTATTAAATTATTATTCAAAAGCCACCCACAAGTGTTCCTTTGTACCATTTGAGATCAACCAAACAACAACAGTAATTCTTCTCTCCTAAGACCCACAGCAAGCCCCTGGCGATGTCGATTGCGAGCTGCGTCTACATATTGAAAGGCTCGCGATGGCTGAGGTGGACGCTCACTCGCTCTTGACCGACCGTGCTGAACTGGCTGTTCATACAGAAAGTCCAGCAGTATCATTATTCAACAACCAACCCAAAAGCATTTCCAGTTTGCAAAGTGTCGAGATCTGACCAACAAATAAATAAGAACAAGTGACGCATGCAATTGCAATTGCAGAATTGCAATACAAACCCACTGGGTGACTGACTCGCATCCGTCCATTCATCCAACAACAAGCATCTCCCAGCACGCAAGGCGCAGTGGACCTCCAAGCAGCGGCGCTCTTTGACTGGACCCAGTCACCCAAAGACAGGCAGACCACGTGGCAGCCCTCATCCTTCCATTCAGGTGGTCGACTGCGATGGATTGCTTTTGCTCCAGGTCCCCATCACCGCGCGCGCACAAAATAGCACAATCACGACGTGTACGCTCGGTCCTGGGATCAGCAGCAGCATCACTATGGCGACTGCGGGTCCGTGCGCAGCATCCGTCTTGATGGCCGATGCACGGGGCGGCAGCAGCGCTCTGTGTGCTGCGTAGAGACGACTAGCCATAAGTGAGACCTGATATAAAAGCGACACCACCCACTCACATGTGAATGAGCATTATTTCCACACATTTATAATAGGAGGCCGCACAACATACTGGACCTCACTTCACACACACACGCCAGTATAAATATACTACCAAGGTATACTTACTCACACACACGCGCTGCGTGCGACCTTATCCCACGGCACAGAACATTGTGGGGCGTATTAATATCAGCAATCAACATAAGAAAGGATCGGATGACACGATACGATACGATCCATCCATTCGCATCTTACCAATAGAATGGCCGCGCGCGTGGCTCTCTCTCAAGCCCCACCAGAGCCTCGAAGGCCACAGGTCTCGGTCCACACAGCGCAGTCGCGAGCGAGTTCCTTCACGCGACACCAGAACGAGCGAGCCCCACGCTGCTTGCGCCTTGATCGCTCTCGCGGTCGCGTGCTGCTTTCGTATCATGAGCCACGGCGCCAGCGACGTCTTCGGAGGGGTACGCCGCGAAGAGCTACCGCTTGTGCTCTGCATACAGCCAACAAGCCCAACATAGAGAGAGAAATATATAGTGAAAGAGAAACTCACATACACGCACGCGGCTTACTGTGTGTGCTCTCCCTTGCCTAGGCATCGAACGCGTCCCGTCGAGCCATGTGGAAGCGCCAGATCGCCGCGCAGCAGCAGTCCTCATCGGTTCGTTCGTCGCTCTTTGCTTGCTGGCCATCCCTTTTCCAGGGCGTCATCCAATTCCAGCAAACCCAGAGGGGGAGAAAAGAACGGAGAGCGGTCGCTCCTTCCCTCGCGTGTTTTTGCTGCGCAATTTGGCTCGGAACTTGGCCATTTTAAACAGAAACCCGAGTGTTTGCCTGTGAAATAACTAGTTACTTACTTCCTGCTCGCTCCTCACATTTCAAAGGCGGAAGGCACAGCGGACAGCAGCAGCGAACTGGCACGCATCTCGCTGCCCAATGGCGAGCAGATCCACGACATGTACGTCGGGAGGTTTTGGTTTGCTCCTCTGCGTGTCTGTGTGTTATGAGCAGCACTGTGCGTGCCTTGTGTGTGTGCAGATACGAAACCAACTGATAATTTCTGTGGGTATATTTGTGTATTATTTCACAGAAGCAAGCTGTATCAGAAGCGCTGCGTCAAAGACGAGCAGCGCAAGGCGTACCGCTTCATGCGCGAGAGCTCCCGCACGGCGCGGGACCCGATGCAGAGCAGCAACCGGCAGCCGTTCGACCCGGAGCTCATCAGGACCCAGAAACTCAACGAGACCCCCGAGGCGTACTACAACACGGACTGCGGCAGCAAGAAGGTGCATGCAAATATATGCTGGTTGTGTCCTATAGTTTCTACTTGGCATACTCAAGTGCTGATATCTTTCGACCCAAGTAGACGCTGCAGCGGATCCTCGAAGACGCGACGAATCCGTGTCTGAGCGCGTTCAGCTCCTCGAAAGACCGGTTCGCGAGCACCGCGGCGTACCGCGCCTCGACCTTCGCGAGCGTCGTGAAGGAGCCGTACTCATATCCTTCCCACCAAAACCTTCGCTTTAGCCTTCTCCGAATATGCATGCCAAACAAACCTAGATCTTGCGGTTCTCCCTTAACCGCTGAAGCTTGCTAGTGCACAAACCCAGAGGCGATCGGGCCGGGCACATACCGCTCCAAGAAGCGTGCGATCCAAGTCAAGAAGTCCCAAGTGCCGACGCCGTCGTACATCAGCAAGGCGGCGCGCTTTGAGGACGCCAAGGCCCAGGTCTCCGCGGTGTTGTCCGGTATGTCGAGCATCCGCGACGCTCAGCAGCAGCCGAGGCCACCAAACGCTTCCCAGGACAACCACGGCAACAACACGGTGTTCGTGCGCATCCAGCGCCCCGACCGCACGCGCGGACCGCTGCTGTCGACAACGCCGCGATTCAAGTCCCAGTTCTTCCCAGGTATGCATGTGTAGGAGGTGGCTTTCAGCTCCTCAGAGGAACTTGGGGCGTATGAACTCCAGCCAGTCAGAGGACCGAGTCTGACAACTGTCATTTGCGTGTAACAGAGCGCTACGTATCGTCGAAAGAGCTTCGCCTCGTGAATGACTCGCCTGACCGGTTCTACGACATCAGTCCATCCTGCAAGGTCAGTTTTGGCTCATTCTTGCTGTTGTTCAGCGATAGTGACGAATGTGAGTGACTGATTTTGCATTCCGTGTTATCCGCAGTACACCATCGAAGCGTCTGTGAAGAGCTCGAGCTTCCGGTGCTCCACCATGCAGTCTCGCGCCAACCGTCTGTCCACCGTGAGTGTCTTTCTCTTCCAGTAGACCCCGCGCAATTGCATTCTCTTTCGAATGCGCGCGAACTTTCAACAAGGTACCTGGAGGGTTTCTGAGTGGTGTCCCTCGGGTGTTTGCTTGCCGCTTCGCCTTGACAGGAAGCGGCGATGGTACACAACACACCCAACTGCCCGATCCTGCCGAGCCCCACGGAAGCCACAGTCGGCCCGGGAGCCTACAACGTGCGCAGTCCAGCGAGACCGTCGACCCAGGAAGACATGAACTTCATCATGATGCCGCAGCATGTGAGTTTTGCCTTATTGTCTTTGACCGGTTTCCTTCATCTTATTCGATACTGTCCAAACCCATATTTGTGTATCCCGGTACAGATGGATCGCTTTGGACTGCCAGGGATGAACGTCGGCTTCATCGAGGCGCGCTTTCGGCGGTTCGCAGTGTCGCCCTCACCTATATACACACCAGCTCCACCCTCATCACCGCGCACAAATCGGTAACCAGTGTTGTCTATCAATTAGCATCTACTATCCACTATCTCGCTGGTTCACATTCGGTAAACCGATCAAGGAAGAAGTTGCCACGGTCTTCTCAAAGGGAACCTCACACTTATTGAAACGCTCTTCTAATATAGGCGTTCTGTTCTGTCCTCCGGACAAATCAAAAAGGCGTATTCACCTATTTCAAGCAACCTCTCCTTATTTTCGTGTTTACGGTTTTGATACATTTGCTATTGTTCTTTTTTTATGAATGAGACTCTCGTTTTTATATTTTAACCTTGAAGTTTGTCCACAACTATATAAAAATGAGAGTCTCATTTCATGAAAAAACGAACAATAGCAAATGATCAAAACCGTAAACACGAAAATAAAAAATAAAAAAGAGATTTCACAAAAATCACAAAATCGATTTTTAAAAAACATCATACTTAATATCGTATTTAGCGGAGACCCATGGTCTCTATAAATTCGTGGATGTTCTGTATATTCCCTCTTGAGTACGATGTCAAACATTGGACGCCATTTGCACTGACAAAGCAACGCAACGCAAGCCAAGCAAGCATGAGCAAGATCTGGAAGACCGGCCCGACCAAGGCGTTCAAGCTCATCAAGCCGGTGGTGCACTACGGCTTCGTGCCGCTGGTTATCTACATCGCGATGAAGCAGGAGCCACAGCTCACGTACGTTATGTCTCTCCCTCTGTTCGTTCACTAGCGCTCTCTTCTGTCGCTCTGGGGCAGCAGATAATGCGCACGAAGCCAGCATCAAATGGCAAGTCACTGACGCATTTATTCGCCGTTTGTGTGGTTCCTGTGGATCAGCTTGTGGCAGATCCTCTTCCCGCTCGCCTCGCCTGCCGACCCAGTGCAGCTGCAGTAGACGACGGTCTTATATTTTTTTTTGCGAGCGAGCGAGCGATCCATAGAGAAAGAGCACGAGAGAGAGAGCCACGCCCTTCCCGCGCGAAGCGAATGAACAGAGAAGAAGACGACGGACACCAACAGCTTCCTCTTGTTGCTGCGAAGCAAGAAGGACGCGGAAGAAGAAGAGAAGCTAATGGATGCTTTTTTGTTTGTATTGATTACCGCTGCTGGGTGTATTCTGTCCTCCTGCTCTCTCTCTCTCTCTCTCTCTCTCTGCTGCGGTCGCTTTTTTGAAATTCTCACCATGTACTTGTGTGTAGAACGACGATAGCAGCAGCACGCCGCGCTCAGCACTTCCAGATTCTGCACGTGTTATCCTTCGAGCCTGTGATTCCACGCCACCGTCAAGGGGTCGTTAGTGCCAACGATACCGATGGGACCAAGTCAAGAGGGATGCGTACCTGTGATAATGGTGTCGCCCTCGTAGTTGAACGCGCAGCTGAAGATCTCGTCGGTGTGGCCCTCGAGCATCTGCAGGCAGTCGCCGGTCTCGACCTCCCAGAGCCGCGCGACCTTGTCGCTGCTGGCCGTGAGCACTTTCGAGCCCTGCGGGTTGAAGCACACCTTCGAGATCTCGGCCTCGTGGCCGATCAGGATCGCCTGGCACGCGCCCGTCATCGTGTTGTAGATGCGCGACGTGCCGTCTGCGGACGCGGTCACGAGCTTCGAGCCCGTCGCGTTGAAGCTCACGTCCAGAATCTCGTCATTGTGTCCACGCAGCGTCTACGAGTGGAAAGTAAAGAGTGTCCACCTGTGTGTCAGTGTGTCGCGTTCAAGTAGACATTTTGCACACAAGCAGCTCAGCTCTACCTTACCTGGATATTTTGGCCGGACGCGACGTCCCAGATCTTGCATGTGCGGTCGATCGAGCCGCTGATGCAGAGCTCGCCTGTGTAGTTGAACTGCGTGCTCGAGATCTCGCCATGGTGACCGGCCAGCGTGTGGATGCAGCGGCCACTACGCACGTCCCAGACCTTGACTGTGTGGTCGAACGAGCCCGTGATGATGCGCTCGCCCTGGGTGTCAAAGTTCAGGCTCACGATCTCCGCCGTGTGGCCGAAGAGCGTGTGCAGCTCCTGCCCGGTCTCGACGTCCCAGAGCTTGGCCGTGTTGTCCATCGAGCCCGTGGCGATGACCGTGCCCTGCGGGTTGAACGACAGACACACGATCTCGGTCGAGTGGCCGCGGTACGTGTGGTAGAGCTGGCCCGTGTCGGCGCTCCAGAGCTTGCACGTCTTGTCGAACGAGCCCGTGATGATCTTGTCGCTGCGAAGAAGAAAAAGAAAAGTATCCAATTAGCCCAGCCTGAAGAGTGAAGAGCATCTTAGATGGGAAGCGCTTGCGGGTCATGTGACGTACCCGTAGGGGTTGTTGAATGCGATCGCGTACACGACGTTCTTGTGGCCTTCGAGCGTGAGCAGCTCATCGCCGGTCTGTGTGTCCCAGACCTTGCATGTCCGGTCGTAGCTCCCCGTGATGAACCTGCGAGAACAAAAGCCGGACAACCGTGTTGGTGAGTAAAGAACCAAAAGGACATGGCGGCCCTCGTGACAAGTTGCGTCTGCGTACTTGTCGCCCGACTTGTTGAACGCGCAGTTGGTCAGTGGCAGAATGTGCGCGCGCAGGATCTTGAACAAGTAAAAATCGCTGCTCTCGTTCACTTCGAGCTTCTCGATCAGTTCTACCAAAAGCAGCAGCAAACAGCCACACATTTAACAGCCACCAGCCATAGAGTACAGGGTCCTCAGCGTATGTGCTTACTGTAAATGAGGCGGCGTAGCTGGGGCTTCCGCGACTCGGAGATCAGCGGCTCTTCGAACACGATCTGGTTCACAAGCACCTCAATGTCCGATCTGTCGCCATGCAACCAAAGGAAGACAGGTAGGCAGTCAGTCAGATGGCACTCTCGCCAAGTGCTCACACATAATAATAACGACAGCAGAACGCACTCGGCCGTGAGGTGCAGCAGATCGATCTCCTTCATCTCGCGCGTGCCGTCTCGCAGCTCGTACTCGAGGATGATCCCAGGCGGGTAATACCGCAGCAGAAAGCGCTTGAGCTTCATGCTTTAGGAGTTGGCTCTCCGGTCTTCTCTCGCGTCCCTCTTGCGCCGGTGCCTGTATAGATGGGGGCTGCACGTGGACGGGATGGAGTGGTCGTTGTGGAGCTCTTGTCCTTTGTCTCCAGAGAGCCAATTTGCTCCTTTGCCAGAGATAGAAGCAGAAAAGCGGCTTTGCGTTCTTCGGACAGCGCCGCTTTGCGCTCGCTCGCTCACTCAACAGATATCCAAGGCAAATCGATCGACAGAGGGCAACCCTTCAGGCTCTCGCCTGCCTGCCCGCCTGCCTATCCGTTCATGATCCATCCATCCAGCACCACCAGCAGTCGTTTCACAGGAAGAGTCGAGTCGTAAAAACCTCTTCGTAAAAAATGTCCCCATTCTTCTCACACAGTGGCTGCAAGCCGTATTTACAGCTACATGTGTCAGTGCCAAGATGGCTCCATGTTTTGCTTTGATACTGGATCAGTGGAGAGAATGCATGTAGGAGGGATGAATGGCTCGACGACAAGACATTGGATCTTGGGATCAAAATTGGTATTGGTGGGATGATATTAGTTGGGGGGGGGGACCTAAGGACATGTTAAACAGATTCAAACGCACTGACTGACTCATACGGATGATGATAGGAGGGCCATCAAGATGGGGACATGGAATACAATACTGACTAGGGACTTGCTTGCTTTGCTGCTGGTCTTGCAACGAGGAGACAATGGTCACAGCACTGGCTGTGGGGGTGGCTTGCGTGTGATAAACCTCTGGGTGCTGCTTTCTTGCGACGAGCTAGACAACGTACACTGGCGGGGTCAGGCGTGCCTCGCAGTGGAAGTAGGTCGCCTTCTGGTCCGCTGGGGTGCCTGGCGTCTTCGGCCGCATCGTCTTTCTTCGGTACAACGCGGCCATTGCAGCGACCGCGAGCACGCAGCCAACTCCACCGGCAAGCCAGGTCGCAGCACTAGCACCTTTGCTGGCGGCGCTGCTGCTACTGCTGCTGGAGCTTTCAGGGGTCTCCAAGTTGACACTCAAAGCCGTGGCGGCGCTAGTGGTGGTGGTGGAAGTAGCGGCGGAGGTGGTGGCTGGAACTGGAGTCGAAGCCTCAACGGCAGCAGGGCTCATGGTCAGCTTCGGAGGCGCGGTCGTCACTGGCGGTGTCGTCGTCGATGGGGCTGGGGTCGTTGAAACTGGAATAGCTGCCGGAGCAGCCACCGTGGTGGAGGTGGTGGTTGGGGAGTTCCCTTCGGCCGCAACGGGAGACGCAACTGCCACTGGCTGCGAACCCGTAGAGCTCTCTGAAGCAGGAGCGACTGGAGCAACTGGAGCTGTGGCTCCAGTGGACACACTGGCAGTCGCAGTGACCGAGGTGGTTGGCTGCACGACAACGGCGTCACGGCTGCTGCCGACACTCAGGTTCGCGACGATCCGCTGCGCGTCTTCGGCGCTGAAGCCCGCGTTCTGGAAGTCCGAGACCGTCAACTGCTGCGAGTTCTGCGCGTTGACACTTGCGCCGTTGCTGTTGACGTCGTTGACGAAGCCGCTGCGCTGCTCATCCACGAACGGCTGCACCTGCGCGTTGCCCTGCGGCTGAGCCCATTGCGCGTTGTTGACTGGGACGGCCTGGTTGTTGTTGCTGCCGCCGTTGCCTTGCGCGTGCGCTGTGACTGCGACCATCGCGAGCGCGGCCACGCATCGCTGGATAAACTGCATCTTCATTGTGCGTATGTGGATCCTGTGGTGCTTGGCGAAGATTGATAAATGAACGAGAGCTCGACCCGGTCTTCCAATTGGACTGAAGAGCTACGGCGAATATTTGGGAGTGAGGAGCTCCGTCCGTGCATCGCCCCCGGATATGGAGAGACGGCGCAGGCGGAGCTAATGGGCGGCGCGAGGCAGTATCCATCCGTCCATCCGTCCACACCTGCACATAGTCAGAGCCATTACGGCGAGCGTAGAAGCCGCTTCATCCACCATATTGGCAACGCCATGCGGAGCGTCAATTCTGGGGGGAGTCCGCCAGCACGAAAACAGACTGGGTCTTTTGCACTGTATAAATAAATACCCCTGTTAATATGTTTTGATCAAAATGGAAAGTGGATGTTATTGGACCTCTGAACATAAATGACCCGATTAAAGTGATAGATTGGGTAAAATGTGGGCACCCAGCTGGTTGAAAGGTCACGAAGAAGCAAGCAGCCTTTACACGGATGACCATGCCAAGCCCATTCCTGCGGCTCCGTCTCTCTCGTTCATTTCTATTGCGGCACCTCACAATGGAGAAGCGCTTCCGTCATCGTGCTGTAGTGTATTTACATCAGGGACTGCTGGCCCCCACCGCCTCAAATGTAGAAGACGCATTATTAGTATTAGTGGACAGGCTCAACTCAACGTGGACGTGCTTGTTGGTTGGTCATCCGCGCCAGATGGCGGCTCAATGTCCAGGCACTCACTCGCTCACTCACTTGTTCGCTCTTGCCAAAGAGTGGTCCTTGTGACCCCAACACACAGTGTTCAACTGAGCTCTTCAAAGCGACGATGACCAGGTTGGCTTTGGCCACAAGCACTGGAGGCCAGAAAGCCACGAGGCATGTGAAACAGGAGGTGCACACACGCCGACTGTCTGTTGCTCTGTCTGCCTCTTCATGAGATTCGCGTGATGGTCGGTTGGTCCATCGGCGCAGAACTCACCATCCGCAGTAGCGCATGATCGCCGCCATTCAGAGATAAACGGGTTCACCTTGGGATCCTGAGCGAGTCGTTTCGCGCGTCAACGGCGGCTTCCTCGAAAGAAAGACAGATACACGCAAGTCCCATTGTGCAACATCGCAGTCTCTTCCCACCAGTGCGATGCTGTGTGGGTATGACTGCATTGCTGCCTAACGAGCGCCTACCTCTCTCCCCCTCTCTCTCTCTACTAACCTATTGGCTCCAAGCAGAATGCTGAACGCACTGCCGCTACTGTGGCTCGCGGGCATCTTCGTCGCCTTCGAGTGCGTCCAAGACTGCCATGGAGCTCGCTTTGCGGGTCAAGCGTGGCTCGATCGCCATCACCCCCACCGCCGTTTAAAAGGTAACGTGACTGCAACTGGGCGAGTGGACGTCCACCCTCCGTTCCGCCTGTTCCAGGTGCTGAGCAAGAAGTACGAGGTCGGCAAACCTCACGCCGAAGTTGGTGCCAACGCGGCTATCGTGATCACTGCCTTCTCGACAGCCGATATCTCCGATGAAGAGTCAAATAACGACGGCAATGACGGCAGCAACGCCAACGAGGACGGTGGAGGCGACGACGATGATCCGAGTGGCGAGAACGTTGTCGCTGTCCGCACGAGGAAGCCAGTGCCGCAGTGCACACCACGCCCCACGAGAGCATCTCGCACACCTGCTGCTGCTGCTGGAGATGGCAACGAAAAGTTGGATGAGCAGATCTCAGCAGAGTCGCCGTCAGCAGCAGCAGCAGCACTGCTTGACACCCAGGTCTCGAGTGACTCCGGTTCTGACGCAAGCGCACCTTTAAGCTCTGGTGCTACTGCTGTCGCTGCTGGTAATGTACCATCTTCAGGGTCAGGGACGTCAAACACTGCCACTGCTGGTGAAGTCACTCCAAGTCCCGATACAACCATGAAGCCAGACTCCCAAGCACCGGGGGCGAGTAGCTCAGCTCCCCAGCCACTATCGACTTCCCCTCCAACAACGGCTTCAAACACCAGCAGCTCTCCTTCTGCCTCCTCTGGAACTTCGATTTCACTTGGAAACCTGAACTCAGGCTCAGACGCTGCAGCTGGCTTCGTGGATCATCAGTCAGGATCAAACAGCAATCCTGTAAATCCCAGTTCCCCCAATGTTTCGTCGAAGCCCCAAGTCGCTGGGGAAACCCCAAGTTCTTCTTCCCAGTCTACTTCGGGTCCGCTGAGCAGCAAGCCTGGTACTTCGAGCAACAATGCACCATGCACTCCCATGAGCGTTGAGGGCGATGCGACCTTCTGCATCCCACCGAATGACGAACCAAAGCTCAGCTGCAGTGGACCAGTTTCAACGCAAGTCTCTTCTTCGTCATTAAGCTCCTTCGATCCGAATCGCATCTGTCCTCGCAAAGGAGACACTGCCATTGGCGCCTGCCACCCAGGTCTCAGGAGCTTCAACTTGACCAGCAATTCCTGCATTGCCCTCGAGGACTCACGTTGCATCGTGATTCACACAGGCGTGTGGGGCTGCGCGTTTTCGTTCTCGCCATCATCAAAAACTGGATCAACGGTTCCCACCAACAGCACCAGAGCTTCCAACACGAATCTCCACGATAGCACCACGCTTCAGACATCTGGGGCTTCTTCAAAAGTGACGACAACCAGTTTCCAGACTCCGGGTAGTGGTGGTGGCGATCATCCAAATGGACCGATCGTACTGGTGGTCGCAGCGGTTGCCGCTTGCGTCCTTGCTGTACTGGGAATCGTGAAGCGAACCAAGCAACGAGCTGAACTCAACGTCTCTGAGGAAGGAGCAGCAGCGCAGCGACAGGAGACGACAGACTTTAGCTACTACCCAAAGACGCCCGATATCTCGAAGGCGACCGAGGCATTCACACTTTCACTTGAGACCCTACATGCTCATATGTAGACAAATCTTTCTAAAGCAGTAAAAAAATCATACCTTTCTTGGTGCTTCTTGATGGGAGTAGTGTATTGTAGTTACGTAGTAGACAGGTTCTTGTTTCTCTTTCTTTCTTCTTCATCTTCCGCTTGATTATCTTCGTTTCTCGTCTGGCCTCTCGTGAGACAGACACTCACGCGTACACGAGCAGCATTTCGTCGATGTGGAGGCGGCAGATTGGACACTTTTCCACTTCTTCGCGCGCCGAGCAGGACTCGCAGAGGCACAGGTGGCGGCACGGGAGACACAGGATACTCTTCTCGTTCGAGAGGCAGATCACGCACAGCTTGAGCTCCTGCTGCTCTTCGACCTGGCGATCGAGCTTCTTCTGCAGCGCGAGTGCTTTCTCTTCTTTCATCGAGCGGACACGCGCGAGTGAGCTCTCCAGCAGTTGCTCCCAGTCCTTCAACTCGTCGACGCTCTTTGCAGTGAGAGCATTCGGGCCAAGCTGGTGGTGCAGAACGAATCGCACGTCTTCCAGAGATGCCGAGCCGTGTCCATTGTCTTTTTCTTCCTGCTGACGAAATCCGTAATCGTCTCCTCGCCGAATCGAGAACAAGCCATTGGTGTGGCTGGATTTCGATCCCTTCAAAGAGCGCTCTTTCTTTCGTAGTCGCTTGCGAAGAATCGTGAGCTCTGTCATGAGCGCCTCGTGGTGCCTCTCGTGGTCTTCAAATCCACTGAGCTGGGTTTGCAGCAAGTCGTTCTCAAACATCAGTCCATCTCGGTCTCGCTCCACACGGTCGATGAGTAGATGGAGCTTCTGGTTGTTGTGGCCGAGCTGCACGATGCGTTGCCTTGCATACGCGACCTGCTCCTGCATCTCGCGATTTCGAGCGATGAGCTCTTCGCAGTAGCTCCGCCACGGTTTCTCGGACTCGTCGGTCTGAGTGGCTTCCTCCTCTGTCTCACCTGACATCATGGTGCTTAGATCGCGCGGCAGATGCGGAGACTGGGCTTTTGCTCTCGAGCATGCATCATTTGCAACACTCGGTTGTAGCTGCGCATTTTCTTGCGAGGTGCCATGAAAAGGCGATGGTCGAGCCTGCAAAGGCACCGGAATCCCGCGTTGAACCTGTTCTCTTTGTGAATGGCACGAATCACCTTCTGTCTGGAGTTCGAGAGCGCTGTTGTTTCCCCAGGTGCTGTCATCGTTGTAATCGTCTTCGTTAAAGTCAGAACTGTCCTCACCTTCAGCATCACTTGACAAATGGGAATCATTTGCACCAAACAAGCCGCGACCACTAGGTAGTTGCATTGTAGTCGCAAAGGGATGGCGGTGAATGATCACGTTATGATCATCGAAGGCATCCACATCCACGTCGTCAATCGAAACACCTCGAGGCGCGAATCGAGGATTCTGGTAGGTTAAGTGCAGTTCTCGTTCATCCGCTCGCCACAACATATCACCCTCGTTTTCATCATCGTCATCCTCTTCGCTGCTAGTGAATGGATCGTCAGGAAATGGATCGAGGCTTCGATGACTCCCGAACAGAGGCGAGAAAGGGGCATCGCCATTTTCAGAGCCATCATCACCAAACGGGTTCATCGTCAGGTGACCACCACCACTGATAGGAGAAGAAAACCCACCGATGTTGCCTCCGATCACTTGATCTTCGTCGTCAAATCGAGAGAATCCTGTATGCACGCTGTCGTTTGGATCCGTTGAGCTGCTTGTGGATGTATCCAATCCCCCTCGTCCACCCAGCGACAATGATGACAACTCATTTCGAGCTAATCCGTCCAACCGCATTTGAGGAGTGGTCGGGGATTTCACCTGGTATTGTCGGAACATGCTGCTGCGAATACGTCCAAACGGACCTCTTCCCCAGGTCAAGCCGTCGATCGCCGCAGCACACGCTTTCGCCATCTGGTGGTCGTCAAACTCGAGAAATGCGTGCCCTTTCGTGCGTCCCGTGGCACTCACAGACGGAATCACAACTTGAATCGGGTCGCCAATCATGCAAAACAAGTTGCACGACAGGATCTCCATCAGTTCTTCCGTGCGATCCATCGCCACTTTCGGCAGATTCGTCAGCACGCACACGCTGTCAAAGCACGTGCCGACTCGGGCATTGCCAAACTCGAACTGCGCCATGTCGAACACCGGCCACTTGAACGGAAGCGAGCTCGTTTGATGCGAGCTTCCACTTCCGGGAGCAGCACTATCACCGCCACTGAATGAAGTAAAGCCACTCAAAGAGAACGCCGACTCTGCAGGGCTCATCCACGCTGTTGATCCTGCCCCAAGGTGGTGGTGAGGTGGACGGTGACTGAATGAGTCCAAGTGGGCATCGCACACCATTTTCACGAGTGACATGAAAATGTCGACGTACGCCAGCTCGCAGTCGGAATCGTAATGGTCGATCTCTTGGACACCGGCGTCGAGCGCCAGATGAGTGAGGTTCTCCTTGAACCCAAGCCGCATCAGGTTCCCGACCATCGATTCCTTGAGCGCGCGCGCTTTCGACGCATTGATGTCGCGGTTCGTCGCGCTCAATTCCTCCTCATTGTGGTCTTCGTCTTCCTCGGTATCATTTCTGGCGTCTGTAGTTCGGACAGCAGCACTCTGATAGCCATTATCTGTTTGGTTCTGCTGCAGCAAGTACCTGGACGATTGATTCGGCGTGCTCTGTTGCACAGCTAAACTGTTCGAAGACAGTGGCGGATACATTTCGCCATCACTGAGCTCATCCAGTTCCTGCACTCCGTCGTCCTCCTGGCTGCTCAAGTCATCACTGAAGGTGCTGTCTTCCTCTTCTCCCTCTGTGCTCTCGTCATGCTCACGCCGATCAACCTCACCCGACAGTAATGATCCAGGCTGTCCTTGTTCCGATTCATCAGCATTGCCGCGACTGTTGTTGCTACTTTCTTCTCGTTGGGTCGCACTTGCTCTGCTCATAATGTCGGACAAAGTCAACCGCGAGGAGCGAAGGGGACTGGAGGTTAATAGCGCGGCAGGCTGAGGCGGATGCGGCTGAAGAGGAGATTGCCGCGCTACTTGGTGCTGCTGAGCGTCAGTGAAGGCTTGCTGCGCACCCGAGAGCAACTGCTCTGTCTGCGCGATCATCGTCCGGATCTCGTCTTGAATCACAGCCTCCGTGATGGGTGCCGCCGCGCTTGGCTTCCTCCTCGGCTGGTCAGCACCACCAAGTGCAATTGAAGCAGCGACATGCCGGGGCGACGACAATGCTAATAACAATGAACCACGCTGCTGCTGCTGCGGACACAACGGCGTTACTTCGCTTAGCACGGCGCTTGCGTCCAACTGCTGAGTATCTGGACCGACACCAGGTGACCCTGCAACACCACAAGCAACACGGTAAGACGCCGAGCAAGTGATGGTGTCAGTCGCAAATAGGATGCGTACTTGAGTTGTTCTTGCGCTCGAGGGCCTGTCGTTGCAGAGGCTCGTGGCGTTGACGCACATGTGCCGCAAGCGCGTCATCGTCATCATCATCATCATCATCGTGCTCTTGCTGCTGTTGTTGATCTCCATGTTGAGCTGTCGTCAGCCCAGCCTTGGTCTCCGCATCAACAGCAGCTTGGTGGTGCTCTCGAGCTCGTTGCCATAGACTCCGCGCTGCTGCAGACCTCTTATGTTGCATTGGCAGCGGCTTCCTGCGCACCACACCCGTTGTCACTCGAAATGGCTCGCGCGCATCCAACTGGTTGCTCTCACTGTCACTCTCGCTGTCGACACTGCCGTCGTCCGAGTCGTCTTCATCGCTGCTACTGCTGCTGTTCAAGTGCATCGCGTGGTCGTGGGCCAAGCGGACGTGCTGCGGGAGCGTCTGCAGCGCATACTGCTGCTGCTGTTGCTGCTGCTGCTGCTGGTGAGGGCGAACTACTGACTGCGCGTCGTGTTGCAGCGTGGCCATTGCGAAGAGATGGCTCTCTACAGAGATGATGATTGAGGACGATGGCCAAAGATGGATCGACACAGGGGCGCGGACGTCGGTCAGCGCATCCACCCTCCAATAACGCCTGCCAGCACACGCCAAAGCAATGCGATCCTCGTCGGTCGCGAAGGGATGGAGGGATGCGTTTGTATGGGAGTTTGTATGCCAGAAGGGAAAGCGCGCGCTTTTTCTGCTTCAAAAATAGCGTGAAAACCGCTTTTCAAGATTGAAAGTGGCGGCCTAGTTTAGTGTTGCAAAGGTGTTCAATCAGGACAGCGAAAACTCAGAACAGAGTTAGCCACATTATATGGCAGTAATCGTACTTTGCAGGATGAGCGACGTTCGTGCTAATTTAGAGTGGAACACATCATGTGAAAAAGAACGCACTTTACAAGGTTTTTGATTTGAGGGTGGTCAATAATAATTCTCCATTGAAGAACCTTTTGGTTTGAAAAGGGGAACACAACCGTACGGCATGCATGACGACAAGGTCACCGGGCTAGTGCAATATCCACTTTCCGTTGCGACAACACTTGTGTTATTGTTGTTGTTGTGTGTGTGTTCAATTGTTTCCCTGTCTCTTTTGAAGCGATCCGCCACACTCCCTCTCTCATGGGTAACGATCTCCATTTGTTAACTGTTGTCACGCACCTCCTGCCTTGTCCGTTGCAATAGCGAACCATATCTGGTGGACCCTTCTGGGTCTCACTGTCATCACCAACTTCGGGAACCTTGAGATCGAAACCGGTAAAACCAGACATCATCACCCACCACCAGACAGACTTTGCAGCAACTTTGCGTGTTGTTGCTTGGGAAAGCTGGTGCTTCCAAATCTCAAAAGCGGATCTTCTCCAGATCAGATCCGTTTGCTCGCGCACCTTGGTGCCACAAAGTTGGCGAGCAAGCAAACATTATTCAAACGGTCAGTATGACTGACCAGTTCAGGCATTGCAAGTACATGCAGACTCGATGCAGCACAGTGAACCGCATCTGGCAGATTCTCCGAGTGGGTGGAAGCTCTTGCGAGCGTAACCGGCACCCCGCCACCAGGTTTTCGGGAACTTTCCTCAAAGTTCAACCATATCTTCTCCGAATCAGATCCGTTTACTTTGCCCATCAAGGCGCGAAACAGTTTCGAAAATCCTTTGCCGCACGTCTGCATGGATACACTCAAATATGATGACATGGTGTGGTGGTGTGGGCACATACATGCATGCATGGTAAGGTGCATTCCCGGCATCGCAAACGATAGTATTATAGTTGGTCAACCAAGGAGCTGCGGAAATGTTTCTGCTCAATCATGAACCTGATAGATTCTCGCTAATCCTTTACTTTGCCCCGGGCGAACCCGGCAGCCAAAAGTAGAAGACATTTGACTCCACCAGATTTTCGACAGCAACAGTTTCCTCAATAATAAATACAATGGGGTACAAGCGAACGGATCTTCTCCGGATCAGATGCGTTCGCTCGCCCAGGCAGTTTTCGAAAGATCTCTTTTGCCACTCAAAGCATGCTGTTTTCTTCACGGGACCACATGCAACTGGAGAGGATCTCAAGTGGGGAAGGATGTTGGCCAAGTTCATTCGCGGCTGACTGATCTTTTTCGCGGCAGCCCAAGTCTGACAGAGCAGGTTGACAACCCATATCGGATGCGCGCCTTTGCATTGCTGCACGCCGTCCAATGAGCGTCCGCCAGCGCAAGTTGAAATCATTTTTCTGGAGGCATTCGATTTTTTTTGTATTAATCTGAGTCGATTTCCAGAAGAAAGATCGGAGGAGTTTGTTGTCTGATCACAGTTCTCAGTTGAAGAAAACAAGAATCATCAGCACTGACAAATGGGACGGACAGTGTTGGTGATTTTCTCCACGCAAATGATTGGAAAGTAGGTTGACTATTAGAAACTATTAGGACGTGAACCTCGTCTTTCTTAACCGAGGTGGTCAATAAAAGACCTGTACCTGGCCCTAAGATCCAAAGAAGGTGGAAAGTGCAAAACATACATCCAAAGTCATGAATGAAGGTGGCTGCCTATGCCAAGCAACCACCTCCTTCACCATGATGCACCAAGCTCTGTCCAGGCGTGTGGCTTGAGCGTTTGGCTTCTTGACGCTGCCGCAACACTGAAAATGTAGATGATCTCTTTTTTCTGAGCTGCCAGATGGCGATCACACCCTGATTTGTGAAAAATCATTGAAACCTATCCTCAATCTCGCCGATCGTGGTAAAACATTGCACAGCTACTGGTAAATCAGTGTAAAATCAGGTCATCCGTACAAATTACCGTGATAAATCATTCCTTAAAGCCCTGATTTTCATCCTCTAAAACCAGGGAAACTGATTCAAAGCTGTGGAGCTGAAACGACCAGAAAACGATTGAAAATCACACAAACCACATCTGCAAAAATTTCCAGCCGATCATTTGATCATTTTGAACCCACTTGCATGATATCCATACAAACTCCAAGTCAACCTCGGATTGATGCGCTGGCGATAGAGGCTAGTTGCAGCCACTAAAAGCGTGGAGTCACTCCAATCGCGCAAGCAGCACACAACAAACCTACAGTTTTCAAACAACTTGACTTGTGTATACGAGTGCCTTTACAAGAGACAGACAGACAGGCAGATGAACAAACAAACACAAATCGTCGTGTCGTGCTTCTCACATTTCTCACCTTTCCACACACAATCAGCTGAGCGACTTGCGGCGGCGTAACCCAATCACAAGCACACACATCGCCAAAAAAGCAACTGTGAAAAATGTTCAGCCCGCAAGCGTAACCCTCCCAGCCTTGCGCAAGTTGTTCGCTTGCTTGCTTTTGGTGTGCGCACTTCTGCATTTCCTCCACCAGCAGCGCAGATCACCCATCGCCCTCAAGCGATACACCTCTCTCTCTCTCTATTTCCCTATTAGACCCGTAGGCAACAGCCCAGCTCCTCGTCATCATGAAGCTCTCGCTCTGCATCGTCGTCTCCGTGCTGCTCGCCGGCGCCGCCACCGCACAGAACGCCGCCGTCATGCCCGCGCCGACCACGACCACGCCGTGCCCAGTCA
Organism: Globisporangium emineosum; assembly: GCA_023334195.1. NCBI lineage: Eukaryota > Oomycota > Peronosporomycetes > Pythiales > Pythiaceae > Globisporangium > Globisporangium emineosum. Next base: position 18,095 of record JAASGK010000553.1, read on the forward strand.
TCCCAGGCTGGGAGAAGCCCTCGCCAGCGCCTGCACCAACGCCTGCGTCCTCGACGCCGTGCCCGGTCATCCCAGGCTGGGAGAAGTGCACCGAAGTGTCGGTGGAGGGCGACGCGACTTACTGCATTGAAGGACCAGTGTGCAGCGGCTCGGGTGCCGCGCCAGCGGGCGACAAGTGCCCAAAGAAGGGCGACGTCGCGAAGAAGGACTGTCTCAGCAAGCTCAAGAGCTACGTCGATGCTGGCAAGTGCGTCGCGCCGATCGATGCACAGTGCGTCAAGATTAAGACTGGTGCCTGGGGGTGCGTGTTCTCGGCGGTCGCGACCACTCCAGCGCCGACCACCACGACGCCGTGCCCGGTCATCCCTGGATGGGAGAAGCCATCGGTTGCTCCAGCCCCGACTCCAGCGTCGTCAACGCCATGCCCAGTGATCCCAGGCTGGGAGAAGCCGACGGTGGCCCCAGCTACGCCTGCGCCAACCACTCCGTGCCCAGTCATTCCAGGATGGGAGAAGCCGAGCCCAGCGCCTGCTCCAACGCCAGCTGTGACGCTTCCAACCCCGTGCCCAGTGATCCCAGGCTGGGAGAAGCCAACGCCAACGCCGACCCCGTGCCCAGTGATTCCAGGCTGGGAGAAGGCGACGCCAGCTCCTACTGTCGTTGCTACTTCTACTCCAGCCGTGACCACCGCGGCTCCAGTCTCGACCCCTGCACCAACCCCAGCGTCGACCACCGCTGCGCCAGTGACGGTCACGCTCGCCTCCACGACCCAGTCCTCGTCGACCACTTCTGAGTCCACCACCAGCTCTTCCAACGCCGGTCTCTTCGCTGGTGTTGCGGGTGTTGCCGCTGCTCTCGCCGTCGCGGGCGTCGTGGTGTTCAAGAAGCGCCAGCAAGCGACCTCCCCAGGAGGCGTCAACGGCTCGCCAACCATTTACAACGGAGCCGTCAACACTCCAGTGTAAACGACACAGAGCAGCAACCGACGAACAAGAACGGAGAGCTAGAGCAAGCGAGCGACTCTCTCACATGGGAAGATGACGTTGCCAGCGGGCGTGCACTCGGCCTTTTCCGCCAACTTGTTAGACGCCTCTGAGTGAGGCATCGATCGCCATCAACAACTGCATTTTCGAAAGTGCGTTTTCAGCATATTCATTTCACCATTCGTTTTTTTTATTTTTATTGATTTTTCACTTTGAGAAATGGTATCTTTTCACTTCAAACTTTTTTTCACTCGTCCATTCATGCGTCAGCTTTGCTGACAGTTATTCCCACTCAGCAACGCTCATCATGTGGCATATTGGCGTCGTCCTTACTTCTCCAGTGGAAGGTCCTCGCGCATGCCCCACTCCGACCACGACCCGTCGTACACTGGGGTTCTGTTCAACACACACAGTTATACGAACAAACACACCCTATCAGGTCCCAGTTCACAATGCCAACGGACATGACAAGTTTCGTACTTGTTCAGTGGCTTGCCCAGCAGGTGCAGACCAAGCGTGAGCACGCTCGCAGTGACCCCCGACCCGCAACTCGTGATAATCGGGCTCGTCGCGTCCATCTTCACGTTCGCTTCCGCAAATGCGCTCTTGATCTCACTCACATCGCGGAAGAGCTAACACACAAAAGTAAGTGATATATGGAAAACAGAAGCAAGTCAAGTTAGTTATTTACCAAATCCATGGCATTTCATTTCGCATCCAGGTAAAACGACTATCGGTGAAGGATACACACCGAGTAGTCCTCAGGGGAGACCAGTTTCCCAAATGGCACGTTGACCGAACCTGGGATGTGACCCCCACGCATGCCCGGACGAGGTTCCTAAGACGATACCAAAATATACAACAGAGCCATTTGTTAAGGTTAACATTACATCACCATCCCCCATAACCATCGTGCAAAGCATCGTGTACCGGGTCCTTGGCGTAGAAACGTCCAGCTCCGCGCGCGTCGACGATCTGCGTCTCGCCGTGCAGCTTCGCGAGCACCTGCTCCCACGAGACCACGAGTTCGGGCTTCGGGTGCGCCTTGTAGCCAGTCGCACTGGCGTCCGGCTGCTTTGGAGAGCCCGTGGCGACCTCACGGTCTTCGCTCTTCCACTTGGTGAGACCACCTGCGTGACATAAAGCAGATTGATAAGTGACTTGAGCGCTTGCATGGCGAGGGGATTTCACAGTTCAAGTTGCAAACGTACCGTTCAAGACGTGCACATTCTCATGCCCAAAGTACTTCAACGTCCACCAGCAGCGCGCAGCACTGCAGTCAGCAATTCATGCGATAACATAGTCAGTCGTTAATATGCCTGACCCCAAGCAATGCACACAATGTGAACCAAACCTACCTGAAGCAGTTCTTGCCGACGTAGACGACCACGGTGTCGTCGTTCGAGATGCCGAGCTCGGTCATCGCGTGCTCGAACGCCTCGGGCGTGGGGAGCATGTGCGGGAGGCTCGAGGCCTTGTCCGAGACGTCCTCAATGTCAAAGAACGCGGCGCCCGGGAGCCGCTCGAGCGCGAACTCCTGCTTGCCGTTGCGGCTCTTGTCCAGGTACCACGACGCGTCCAGGAAGCGCACGCACTCCCGCTCGCTCTCCAAGAGCGTCTGCACCTGCTCGGTGGTGAGCAGCGGCGACAGCGAAGAGCGCGTGCTGAATGCTGCAGAAGCAGATGCCATCGTGCTCTTCAATCGTGTAGCGGATCCAGCTCGTCGCAGCACCACAAACATGCTACTTGCTTTTGATGATCTTGGTTTCCCAATGTTCACAGTTTTAACTGTGTTGAGGTGGAATCAGTTCGAACTTAGCTGAAAACCGTTGGTTTAGTGTCATTTCAATAAGAACACTTGTGACATACAGTGCGCGCCAATTGGTTAGCCGCACTTGGATATTTGGGGCTCAAATTTGGTGTAGGCCACTTCTGAAAATTCTGAAATGACCATCGCATTCGCGCTAATTTGTGATTCCCGCCGTACTCTTTGTTTGAAGAGAGCTCATTTTTCACTCCAGAAATGATTAAAACCCACG
>JAASGK010000554.1:0-21100 GCA_023334195.1 Globisporangium emineosum
CTCTTCAAACAAAGAGTACAGCGGGAATCACAAAATTAGCGCGAATGCGATGGTCATTTCAGAATTTTCAGAAGTGCCCTACGCAACATTTGAGTCCCAAATATCCAAGTGCGGCTGACCAATTGGCGCGCACTGTAGTACGGGTGCTTCAGCACGCATGGACTGGAACGGTCATTTCCGTCTGCCACGGGATATGGGTTTGGAGAGTTGGCATACTCTTCGGGGATGCCGAGACCACCACGATAGCATGGACCAAGCTGGTGACTCGAACACACTCGAGACTACGTTCGAGTCACCTCACATTCCAGCACGACAAGGACCCACGATTAGCGAGTGCAGAACGGAGCCTGCTCCACGAGCTGGTTGGATGGTGGCAAAAGCCACGCCTCCCTCCCCTCTCGCGCCGACAACCGGTCCCAGACACTACGTCTGCTTCTTCGACAGCGGTTCCCGCGGGAACCCTGGACCAGGTGGTGCTGGTTCGGTCATCGTCCGGGTGAATATGGAGACACACGCGGCAGAGCTCGAGTGGTGCTCGTGTATGGCCTACGGAAGCAAAAATACCACCAACAACATTGCGGAATACTGGGGCTTAATACACGGACTCCGGTATGCCACCAGTCACAAGCTGCGCCCACTCCACGTGGTCGGTGACAGAGCTCTTATCCTCAACCAGGTAGAGAATCATCGCTTACCCAAGGCAGCGCATCTCCAACCGCTTTACTTGGTGGCAAGACGGCTTGCAACACCACTCGATGTGTCCACCTGGACTCACCACCTACACGCCTACAACAAGATGGCTGACGCTGCGGCAAACGTCGCCATGGAAGACCGAGCGTCGCTGCAGTGCACAGCGGAAGACAACCGCCCCGAAATGGCACACATTAGAGACCTCCCTGGAGACATGGCCCATTGGTTTGATGCTAGACGCAGACACGACTCCCGTCTCAGGTCCCCTGGGTTGGAGAGCCCATTGGCTTCACGTCAGCCGCACGACCACACTTTTGTATAGTGGGCTGGTACGGTTATTAGTAGTTCGTCCCAGGATGTAACGTAATATACCTCAACTGAAAACTGAAAAACATTTAGAGCCCATGGCTGACACCAACGCGATTCCAAAGACTTCGGCGTAGGAGGAGACCAGTGAGACGAAGAGAACACTCCGAAGCTCGTTTGAGGTGCCGCTTGACACTTCCTCCCGTTCATTCAGTTTTTATTCACTTGCTCGTGCACATGTCAGTCATTCGTTCCTGTGAGGGGGGGGGGTTCTTTCCACGGTCCATGGGGTTAAGGTACGTGCAATGGTCGTTTTGAAACTAACTCACTCGCATCTGCTACAAAATAGACAAAAGATACGGACGCGATCCTCCTGCCGATTGGCCATCCGCTCTAGCTCACCTGGGCCTCCAGCAGCGCCTGCGTCGCCTCCGCCGCCTCGCGCACGTCCGGGTCGGCTTCGCGTTCGGCACGCGCCAAGTCCCACACGATCTCTAATGTGTTCTCTGTCGTGCTCGGATCGTTCAGCACCGGCACGAGCACTCCGAGCGTGCGCAGCGCACGGAAGCGCAGGTTCGCCGTCTTGGACGTGCACTCCTCCACAACCGTCTCGATCACTTCGCGCAGCTTCTCAATCTCCTTCAGTTCGTTTGCCAAGAGCTCCAGCGCAGTCAGTCCCGTCACGCGGCCGTTGAACGTCGACTTCAAGCAGGACGAGATGCGTGGGATACCCTTCTCGGCGAACCAGTCACTACCTAACGACTTCACTAACAGTGGCAGTTTGCTGCACGCGGTGGCGCGGACGTCATGCACAGGGTCCACGAGCAACTGAAGACATCCGTCAGCAAACTCCAATGGGACCGCAGCGCCGTCTGTGCGTTCGGCCCATGACCCAACGCACTGCACAAACTTCACGCGCACGCGCCACTGTGGGGACGACAGAAGCGCGTGGATCTCTGGGAAGATCATCGACGTGATGCTCTCGGAAGAGCTGTCGTAATATCGAACCACTTCTTCCAGCAGCGCAGCGCGAACGCTCGCGTCCTGGTTTTCGTCCAGCAGTTCCGCAAAAATCGGTACCAAGTCGTCATAATTTACACCACCGACAAGCTGCAAGGATTTGCCGACGGACTTTGCTAGCGCCTGGCGCACCGCAAGCGACACGTCAGTTGCAAGTCGGTACGTCGCTGGGAGCACCGAGCGCATGATCTTCGCCTGGGCTGCAAGCACAAAATCGCTCGTGCTGGTGACCAGCGACAATCGCTCGAAAGCAGCGGATTCGTCTTCAGTGGTCGACTTGGCGTCGGAAGAAGAATCTGCGTCCGCGTCTACTGACTCCACTGCAGCAGCCGACTTCTCGCTTCGCAAAGCTAGCTCAATCAATGCGTCGCCCATCAAGTACGCGCCTTCAGCACAGGCTTTGCGGACTTCCACAGTTGGATCGCGCACCATGGCAACAAAGTGGTCCACAAAGATGTCTGTGTACTCAGCTCCAAACGCTCGGCAGAACGCATGAAGCGTCCGCGCGGTCTCGAGGCGCACTTGCCAGGACGAGTCAGACGTGTACGTGTTGAGCATCGGCACCATCTGGATGTAGAGCAATCGCAACGCCTGCTCGGCTTCTTCACTCGACACATTCGGCTTCGTGTACAGGATACCGCGAAGGTTCGTCGCCAGCTGAATGCAGCTCTTCACCGCAAAGATGCGCACAATGTCGTGGCTATCAGCAGTGGCTTTCTCCAAAAGCTGCACGGTCCATCCTGCCGCAGACGCACCCGCAGATATCGCCAAATCCGCAATCACAGACGTTACAGCACGACGGACCAACGGGTTATCGTCGGTGCACATGCGTTCAAACATTCCACGCAGTTGAACCGGCACATCACCACTCACGCGAGGATACACCATTGCGACCAGCGAAATAGGTACAATGCGCGCCGTTGGGCTGGAGCTGATGCTGTGGCGCGCCATCATCGGAACGATCAGAGAACCCACATCTTCATCAGCGAGCGAGCGAATCACCATTTTGAACGCATTCACCATCACGTCCCACGTCGCGTGGTTCTCAATGATCGAGAGGCTCTCCAGAACGTGCAGGATGACGCTCAGCAGGAGCGTGTATCGTTGCTCGAAGAGCCCAATTGACTTCGTTCCATTCACTGCACCGCCAGCCTTCGCCTTCTCGAACACAAACTGCTGCATGTCAGCAGCGCGTTTCGCGAGCCATCCGAGGAACTGGATCGTTCGGATCACCGTACTTTCTCCCTTATCGTCGTACTCGTGAATCTGCGAAAAGAGGTTGAGCAGGAATCGGCGCTCGCTGCACATCTCGCCAGTTCGCTCTTCTTGCATCTGCTGCGTTTCCTGGAGCAAAATGCGCTCCCAGTCCTCCGATGTTGCGATAAATCGGTCCAGCGGGTTCGGGTACGAGCTGTCGAGCGTCGGCGGATGGTATTCTTCGGTGCTTAAATATTGGAAGAGTGCGACTGCGATCACCTTTGGGAAAACCAATACTGCTTGGTGGATCTTGAGCTGGAACACGCGGAAAGACATTCGGTCTTGCTCTGGAACGGGGCGCTCGGTCTTTTGCTGGCGAATGTTCATCGATAGCTGCTTGCGAAGGATCTTGTACTCCTCTTGAGGCACAACAATCAGCTTGAGCTGCAGTGGACGAGTGGCAGTCTCGATCATTCGCAATGTCTCCTTGTGGGTCAAGTGCGTGATTTGCACGCCATTAAGAGCAACCAGCCAGCTTGATCGCTTCACGGCTGCTCGCTCTGCGGCGCCACCAGCCTTGATGTCGACCACGATCGTTCGCTCTAAGATGTTTTCGACTGTCAGACCCAGAGGACCCGCTGGAATACTCGCTGCATACACTTCGCCTCCCCAGCAGTTCCCTGGATTCGCAGGGTCCCAATTGTAGCCGACCACGCGGCGAAAGTCGCTTGCGAGACGGTCTTCGTTCAAGAAATTGTTGACTGCACGGTCCAAGCTGAACTCAGCAAGCAGGAGCAGATCCACGATGACTTTGAACTCGACGCCGTTGTCTCCAATGGCGTCAACCATCGACTCGACCGCACGGCAAAGCGTCTGGAGACCGTACTTCGGCTCCACCTTCTCGTCTGAAACGAACACATCGTCTGCGGTTTCCATCACGACATCTCCATCTTGGTCCTTCAGAACAGCCGCTGGTTCGCTTTCAGGCAAAGCTGGTGATGGTGTTGGAATTGGCTCGGGCTTCGCTTCCTCCTTCTGCTCGTGCATTTCTTCGACATTGATGTCCTCCTCGCGAATGTCCTCAAGCGGTGCGTCGATAGAGGCAGGAGGACTCGAAGGTGCCTCCGTTGCAGCAGCAGACGCGACCATTTCAAGAGTTGGTTCAAGGGTAACTACTACAGGAGCAGGGACAGGTGCCGGCGCAGGTGCCTGATCCGCGACAGGTGGGGGGGCATGCGCTGCCACCACCGCAGCAGGAGCAGTTCCATTCTGAAGCGCAGCCGCTGCTTCGACAGCCTTTGCTCGACTCTGGTGGACAAGCGACCCAGCTGCTTCGACGGCCTTCGCTCGACTCTGGTGAACGAGCGGCTCAGGGGCGCGTCGGAATAAAAGCGTTGACGGAACCGGAATTTGCTACAATGTCATAAAAAAATAGAGAGCGGTTAAGTATGATCAAATTCGATCAGTTCACACTTGCGCAGACACTCACCTCGGTGGAGAGTTGCAGAACAATCGCCGCACAGTTCTTGTCGTTCAAGATCGAATCTCCGAAAGCGAGCAGCACATCCGACTTGTGGATTCCAGCACGGGCCGCTGGACCATGAGGCTCCACCCATTGCACGACCGCACGGCCGAACACAGTGCCGATCTGCCACTTGAAGTTGCTTTCGGTGATGACGGCTTCATACGTTCCAGGACCTCTCAGCGATTCGAGCTCTGCATGAGTCACAGACGGTTGTGCAGTAGCAACATCTACAGCAGGAGCAGCAGCTTCAACCACGGCCTCAGGTGCTGAAGGCGCAGGTGGAGAAACCGGCACCACTGGGTTGTGCAGCGGCTCCAGCGTTTGCGCGGTGATAGGTGTAATCACAGATGGTGCAGGCGGCAGAGTGGCCGACGACGCTGCTGGTTCAGTAGTCGCTGGCGCGCGTGGTACTGGCGGTGCAGGGAAAAGCGCGTTGTGGTTCGGAGCCGCGTCGTCGTTGTCCTCTTCCTCGTCGCTTGACTCTTCAAAGTCCGCATCCGCGCCGTTCTCGACAAAGTAGATCTCGACTGCTTTCTGCAAGTTGTTGTTCGTGCGGCGCAACAAATCCAAGATGATCTGCTTCTTCACGTCGCCGCCAAGCAAATCACTCAGCTCCACGGCCTGCGGCGGCCACGCAGCGTCGTTCTCGTCCTCTTCCGCGTCCTCCACGTCGCCCTCGACGTCATTCTGCTTGAACTCGGCGCCGTTCGCCGCCTCCGCCTGGAAGTAGAGGTCGACCGCCTTGTTCGGGTCGTTCCCGGCCTCGACCAGCAGCGCCACAATGCGCTCCTTCGAGATGTTCTTGTCGCTCGGGCCGAGGATCGCGCGGATCACGTCCACGAGCGCGTCGGTCTTCTTGGCGTCCATGGCGTTTCCTCTCTTATTTTTTTCTTCTCTTTTGCTCGTAGTCAAAACGCCCCACCTGAAAACGAGGGTGGCTTCTCGCGCGGAGGATGGATGGATGACACTTGGTCGCGGAGCTGCTACCACAAACCCACGCGCACGCCCAGCAGCACTCTTTCGCAGCACTCTACTATCGAATGCACGCACAGACGCAGACGGCGATCGCTCGCTCGCTCCCCCTCTCTCTCTCTTCTTGCGCGCGCTCTTGGCTCTTTACTGCGGTTTGAGGCCCCACTGGCCTTTTTTCGCAAATGAACTGCTGCCCCCCTCGTTTCTTCTTGTTCTTCTTTCGCATCACCCAACTCCCTGCTCCCCAAGGCATTTGTACCTAATTTTCTCTCAAATCAGGCTCTTTCGGTTACGCACAGATGCGAATGATAGTTTAGGGGGTTTACCCTATTATTATCCAAGTCAACCCAAGTCCCGGTTAAATACCGGTTTTTGGCGCGCAACCCTTTCACCTGCCTTTATTGCGCCAGACATCAAAGAGCGAGCTATCAACATGGCCTCACGAGACGCGCTGACCACCACCCTGGTGAGCGCACCGCCCTGTGAATGCCGCATGCGCTCGTGCGTGTGAGCGTGTCGTAGTGTACGCTACTTATCTTATGGTGTTGTTCTTGCTGTGTGTGTGTTTCTTCTGTCGTGTGTGTTGTAGGGTGCGAATCTACGCAGCAAAGTCCAGACCTCCAAGATCCTGGTGGTTGGCGCCGGCGGCATTGGTGGGTGGTAACTAACGAATGATTTCTTCTGGGAAGATCTCTACTGACCACGTCGCGTATTTCCTGCTTCAATGCGATGCGTGTGCGCGTCTCGTATTTTTACACGGCAGGCTGCGAATTGATCAAGAACCTCGTGCTCAGCGGGTTCGCGAACATCCATCTGATCGATCTGGACACGATCGACGTGTCCAACTTGAACCGCCAGTTCCTCTTCCGCTCGCACCACGTGGGCCAACCGAAAGCGCTCGTAGCGAAGGAGATCGCGCTGAGCTTCAACCCAAAGGTGAACATCACGGCGCACCACGGGAACATCAAGTCCAGCCAGTTCGGCATCGACTACTTTGAGCAGTTTGCCCTTGTGCTCAACGCGCTCGACAATGTGGACGCTCGCAAGCACGTGAACCGCCTGTGCTTGGCGACCAATACGCCTCTGATCGAAAGTGGCACGACCGGGTACCTCGGCCAGGTCTCGGTGATCAAGAAGGGCGAGACGGAATGCTACGAGTGCACGGACAAAGTGACCCAGAAGGTGTACCCTATCTGCACGATCCGCAGCACGCCAGACAAGATGGTGCACTGCATCGTCTGGGCGAAAGAGTGCTACAAGCTGCTGTTCGGGAAGACGGAGGACTCGATGCTCTGGGAGGACCAAAGCGGCGAAGAGAAGTCTGCGTTCATGGATTTGATCACGCGCTCGGACGACATGATGTTCGACGCGGCGTCTCTTCTCAAGTACGCGCAGAATGTCTTCCGCGGCCTCTTTGAGTTCGAGATCAGGAAGAAGCTCGAGATGAAAGTGTACAAGGCCGCGTCGAAGAGCCCGCAGCCTCTTGTCTTGGAAGAGATCCTGGGGTCGAAACTGGTCCAAGACATCAAGTTGGACGATGTGAGCAGTCCGTCGAAGGAACAAGGGAAGGCGTGGAACGACAGAGACGTCTGGAGTGTCGCTGAGTGCACCAAGCGTTTCTTCTCGTGCATTGTGAAAATCCTCCAATCCGAGCAAGCAAGCGTGCACCTCGGAAGCTACGAGTTCGACAAGGATGACGCGATCGCCATGGAGTTTGTCACTGCGGCAGCGAACCTCCGCGCGGCTGTGTTTACGATCATGATGGAGTCGCTGTACAGCTGCAAGGGCATCGCCGGCAACATCATTCCTGCGATCGCGACGACGAATGCGATCATCGCGGGGATTCAGGTCCTGGAAGCGTTCAAGATCCTTCGTGCGGAAAAGCCGATTAGCGAGGCGTGCAGCTACACGTACTGCAACCGCTCGTGGGACTCGAGAGGCGTGCTGCTCAACCCCGTGGCGCTGTCCAAGCCAAACCCAAAGTGCTACGTGTGCTCGAAGCACATGCTCGAGCTGGCGATTGACACGAACAAGTCGCATCTGCGCGACCTCGTGGACAAGGTGCTCAAGAAGAAGCTTGGAGTGAACGAGCCGACCGTGTCGATTGGCTCCAACACGATCTACGAAGAGGGTGAAGACGCTGAGGAGAGTCTGGCGGTGAACTTGAACAAGCTTCTGGTGGACCTGCCGGGCAAGGGCATCCACCATGAAACGATGATCTCGATCGAGGACTTTTCGCAGGACTTTCGCTGCTCCATCCGCGTTCTGCACAAGGACGAGGCGGAGTTTGGTGAAAAGGCCACCGAGTTCTTCGCGCTGGGCGGCGACGTGCAGAAGCTCAGCGCCGCGGCGTCGGCTGGCGATGAGGAGTCCAAGGGCGGTGAGGACGAAGACTCGGACTTGGACATCGAGATTGTGGAGCCACTGGACGCTGCTGCTGCTGCTGTCCCTGCTGCGGCTTCAAATGGGCACCACAAGCGCAAGCGAGCGGCGCTGAGTGATGACGATGATGACGAGGAGGTGGAGCTGGTCGAAGTGAAGCGATCCAAGGGGTGATTTAACTCTTTTCAATACATTGTCTGAACCGGTAAGCTACCGGTTTGAATCAGTTCCTGTCACGAGTATACTTGTTCTAAAATTCGTGCCAAATATCCGTATAATTAAATGCTTTATTGGTTGACGTATCCGAGAATACGTATATTGAGTTGGTTGTTCGAGAGCAAGAGACAAGGTATACTAGTCTAGACTGTTGGGAGTATACTTTTGATGGGAACTGATAGAAACCGGTTTTGTTCGATTTCCAAGAAAACAATTCACTGCAGTTGAGTATGGGGAGCCAAAAGGGCAGGGCAGGCGCACTTCACACAGAAGGAAGGGAAGCGTCGAACGAGAAGCTGCTCATGGGCGACCTCAAGATCGCCAACGTCAGCGCGCCGCCACTGGGCTGCGGGGACGTGAACGCCGCCGACGCGAGTCGCAAGCACAGCTCCACGCCGTCCTCACCTACTACTTCCACCGTCATCAGCAGCAGTAACAACAGCATCGCAAACAGCAGTCCCGCCGTTAGACCGCTCTCCGTAGCCACCACCACCACCAGTGAAGCCAAAGAGCTCATGGTAGTAGACGCGGCTGCACCAGAAAACGTCGCTGGCGACAGGAATAGAGCCGACGCAGCGAGCACACCCCGCAACGACGCACCGAACGGCATTGTTGGTGCTAGTAACAGCGACGAAGACGACCAGGCGAATGAGCCATCAACTGGCGACGCTTGTGCTGCTGACGTTACAGTAGCGGAGACCACTGCCTCAGATGACTCGGACGCTGCAGTGACTGATGAGAATGAGAGTGCATCGACCGACGAACCACCAGCGCAGACAGTAGGCGAAGATCCGGTGGAGCTAGCTGATGCGGAGCGCGGGACAATCGAGAACAATGGAGAGCTGGAAGAGAAGACGCCGCAGTCCGAAGTGCATCGAAAACGAAAGCGATCCAAGCGTTTGGGATTTTCCGGAAGCAGGCCAAAGCAGAAGCGTCAGGGTGCGTGTCCGCCGCTGCGAGTGCAGCTTCCAGACTCGCACGCGACGCATGAGAACGGGAATGGCGAAGCGCCTGAGTCTCCAATCTTCGGCGAATCCTCGGTGCTGTATCCATCCACGCCCTCGGAAGGCGCTTGGGACTGGAGCATGAGCGACGTTTACTACGATCCCATGACGCAAGAGAATCTGGATCATTTGGTCCGCGCTCGCAAAAGCTGCGCAAACATCGTCTCCGCGAATCTTGATGTGTGCAAGGGGATGCAGCAGGCGAACACTGAGACCGCGCACTTGACCGCGATGATGAAAGACGCGAACGACACGATCAGCGCTCGCGCTCGCCCTCTGCGTCGCGGTCGACGGTACCGCGACGTTTGGGAAGAAGAGGATTTTCTGAGCTTGGAACGCAAGCGTGACGGACTCTCGGTCGACAAGAAGCGCGCGTTCAGCGACCAAGACACGCTGCTGTCGAACCACGAGCTCGTCCACGGCTACGACGACGAGCTCTTTGAGAAGTACGTAAGCCAGCTTGAAGCGCAAGTGGGCCAACATCAATCCACAGACGCCCCGAAGGCTCCTCTTTCTTCTGGTGGAGGTGAAGGCGTAGCTCAGAAGAGCGTCAAGAAAGGTGGGGATGTGAAACACGAGCCAGCGCGTAAAGCAGGCAAGCAGAAACAGAAACAAAAGCAGACCAGTTTCCTCGCAGAGAGCGTCATGCCACCCATCCCTTTGCACCAGTGCCACCCAGCAGCATGGGGGAACTGGATCATCAAGAAGCAAACGGTACGTCACTGTCTTGCTACTCTGTGAATCGTTCAGTGACTGATTATGTGTTGATCTGTCTTGTTTGCGTGTTGGTGTAGACGTGCTTTGATATCATTCACCCCGCGTCGCTATGTCGAAAGATGGCTCCGCGACGATGGAAAGAAGAGTCCGAGGTCCTGGAACATCTTACCAAGAGTCAGCAAGAGAAGGACAAAGACAATGAAGATGGTGACGACGAAGAAGAAGCAGAGTTCGATACAACGCGACCGTTGGCTGAGCAGCGAACCGTCCCCATCGCGACGGCGCTGTGGGGAAACGGCAAGGACGACATCACGAATCTGCGCAGTTTCGGCACGGTGGTCGAGGAAGACGAGATCTCGCACGAGATTTCCGCGTCGCTCGCGAAACTCATCCCGCTCTCCATGTACAACTGGCGACTCGCGCAGACCGTGTACGAGCGCGCAGTGACGTACGCCCAGTGCTCGTCGGTGTTGCAGCAGGAAATCGATCTTGTGAAACAAATCGAAGAGCTCTACCAGCGACTGTACCCTGCTCGCGCCGCCAACGACGTGGAGCCAGATGACGTGGATGCTCCAGACAGACGAATTCCAGTTTTCCACAGCCGCCATGCGGATGTGATCGCCCACAGCCTAAACTTCTGCCGAGACGATGAGGAGTCGCATTGTGTCGCCGCCTCGGTCGAGTATGCGTTGACGCTCCAGGTGGGCGACGAAGTGGACGTATTGGACAAAAATGGCTGCTGGAACGACGGCGTCGTTGTCGAGGTGTTTCGCGAGAACGGCCGCATTGTCAAGTACGTACTGCTGCGGCTGTCGCTCTGGGACGCCAGCGCAGTCGAGTGGGTGTCCGTGACAGAAGGACGCATCCTTCCTCGCGGGGTAGCAGACGGCAAAATGGCGTTTACGGTGGGACCCACGCGCTTCCGGAAGCGGCGGATAGAGTTCAACCGCGTACTCGCAGATACGCTGGAGAAGACGTTCTCAGTGCGCCATGTGGAGCAGAACGCAGCAGCAGCCACGCGAAAGTCGGAGCATGCGGCAGCCCAGAACGACCAGGCCGAGGATACGAAGCTGCAGAAGAAGAAGGCGAGGCGTACGATCTAATCCTTGCTCAGCAGAAACGGGGTGCAGCAGCAAATGAACAAATTGGCAAGGACGTGAGTGGGGCGAAATGTGTAGCGCTGGTGAGATTGACTCGTTGCGTGCAGGTCCCAAACGAGAGTGAACTTATAAGAGAGAGTGTAATTTAGTTTTGTCCCTTGAACGCCGCCAGCTCTGACATCTTCTTCCTTCTATCCCTCTATGTCTTTCATCCAAGAGCAAGAGAGCGTCGCATCGTATTTTTAGGACGGCGGGCACTCTGAGCGGAGCAGCGCGCGCGGAAGCATTGGAGACTCACAGATACAATGGCGCTGCAGCGAAAGAACTTCCGCTGCCCACGGGAGGGGTTCACGTCTCCCGTCCACACCACTGCCGCTGGCGGCTCTGGCAACGGCTCCTCGGGCATCGTCATCTCCCACGCAGAGCTCCCGCCGCGTCAGCGCAAGCGCCTGCAGGTCGGCGCCACCAACATCTCCAAGAGCGCTTTTGAATCTGCGGACAACAAGGACGATCACGCAGCTCAACACATCTGCGCCACGAATATTGAGCTGCTCAAGGCCACGCTGAATACTAGTACTAGCAGCAGCAGTAGCGATTCTACCACGAAACTTCGAGAGTTCAATACTGGAGACCTGTATGTGATTCGCACAGAACAGCAGCGGCTGCGCTCCACGACCTCCAGCAGCAGTGCCAATCGCCTCGAGTCATCGGTAGCAGCACGCAGCATTCGGACGTCAGGTGGCGCTCGAACCGCATTAACGCACCTCACTAGCACCAACAGTCACAATGGCACCACCAACAGTGTCCAAAATCCTGCTCCGCTATTGACTCACGCCAAGGCGAATGATGCCACCACAATGACACAAGACGCGAAGCGCCACGAGGGCCACGCGAAGCAGCAGCAGAAGCAGCACGCGCTGTTTCTGAAGAACCGCAGACGACTCTACGAGGCGTTTGTGGAGAAGTACGGATCCATGCGCGCGGTCTTCAAGGCTTTTGACAGCGACGGCGACGGCGTCATCTCCTTCCAGAGGTTCCACAATATGGTCGAGGCGTCCGAAGTGGGGCTCACGCCCGAGGAGACCCGCCTCATGTACGCACACGTGGACACGAACGGTGACAACGCGATGGAGTTTCAGGAGTTTGCGCAGATGTTCACAGCCACTGAGCTTCACATGGACGCGGACTGTGACGACAACGACATCACACGAGACCCCAGCTCGTCGCTCGTGCTCAAGTACCGCTCGCCGCTCGAGCTCTCACCGAGGTCGCGCGAGAAGATGAAGGAGCTGCGGGCGAAAGTGACGCAGCAGCTCGCCAAGGAACACGGGCTCGACGTGAGCGTCCACGGCGGCAAGGACGCGCAGCTGCTCATGTTCGCGTTCAAGCAATTCGACACTGACAACGACGGTGTACTCACGTACGAGCAGGCTAGAAGCGCGCTGGGCAAGGACTTCCTCAAACTGCAGATGCACCCGAACGACATGGAGGAGATGATCCGCATGATCGACCGCAACGGCGACGAGCTCATAAGCATGAAGGAGTTCGTGCAGTACTTTGGCGTGGGCAAGCGCGAGATCCCGACCGACTTGCTGGACAACGGCCGCAAGAAAGCGCTCGTGGCGCTGCACCAGAAGATGAACGCAAAGCTGACGCCACGAGAGGAGGTCGACCCCGAGTACTTTGAAAAGCGGGTCGACAGTACAGCAGAGACTGAGCCCGACATTGTCGAGTCGACCGGGTGTCTCCCCGAGAGCCTGAGCAAGCGCATCGCCGCCACCACGATTTTCCAGACACCACCGTCGCCAGTATCGCCCACGCGCCTGATGAGCGGATCCAAATCGGTTCCTACGCTTGGATCTCTCAAAGCCACAGAGAGAAGCGGAAGCAGAGGTGGTCCTGAGGTGAATCCGATCACGCCCGTGTCGCAGGACCGCTTCCAACATCGCCGCATGGAGCAAACGGACTGGACGCGCGTGGGTCTCGGTGGCGATGGCGTGCTGCACGAATCGGGGTTGTTTATGGACGACCACGACCGGTTCAGGACCACGACAGCTGATGCCTACTTCCCCATGAAGCGCGGCGTGAACTCGGGCGACCTCCACCGCGACCAGCTGCCCACGAGTACGATCGAGTTCGAGGTCCACGAGAAGATCCGCCAGGCGCGCTTCGAGCGCACGCAGAGCCAGCTGCAGCTGATGGACGCCAACCGCGCCAAGGAGGAGCGACTCCGAGACTGGAAAGTGCGCGCGGACGTGCGCAAGACCGCGGGCCAGAAGTTCGTGTACCTGGACCGCATCCACGACCAGGAGCAGCGCGTGGCCTTGAAGGACATGCAGATGCAGAAGCGCCACGGTGGCGTGCGGTATCTGCGCATGTGGGCGGGCAGCCCCGACTCACAGTTTAATAGTGCAAGTGGTGGCAATGGCCGTGAAGACCTCGCTGGCTTTTGAATTTGAAAAAAATTTGACACGCAAACGACCTTTTAGGGTCCCAACTCGAATCCCTAATTATTCTGTCTCGTACAGTAGTTTCCCAATTTTGTTGCACTTGCCAAACCTGAAATGTGAGCATTTCAAAAAAACGACAGGCAAAAATGGCAAATGCCGACAGTGCGCACGTGCGGCTGCTGCTGCGCGACCTCAGTGGCTCGTTCGCTCGCTACGACGCCCGGCAGAATCAGTTCCAGCTGCGCGACGGTGATATTGCGTTCTCCAGAGTGCGTGTGCTGGGCATCTGCACCCAGGTGACGCTTTCGGAGCAGACCTGCAAGCTGGAGATAGGTGGGTGAGCAATGCATTCTATGTGTATGTGACTACAGCTCAAGACGGACAGTGGACATGGTTCGTAGCATTCTGACCGTAATGTGTGCGTTTATTCGTTGTGGCAGATGACGGAACTGGAGTGATGCCAGTGCAGGTTGAAGCATCGAGACTGCTCGTTGATCCACAAGAGCTGCGAGCGGGGGAGCTGGTGAGAGCAACATGTTGGTTCTCTATGTGGGAGCAATTCGCTAACAGTGTTTTTTTGTATCAACTCTTTCGACATTCAGATCGACTGTCTGGGGACGCTCATAGAGCCAAGTCCATCCAGCAATGAGTACACACGATATGTAGAAGCAACACAGTGAGTTCAAGTGAGACGTTTATTTGACCAGCTGCTTGAAGCACTCGTCTAACCATTTTCGATGCGTGCGCACAGCATCACGATCACCAAGGACCGCAACGCCGAAAGCCTGCGAATGCTCGAAATTCTCCAACTGTAGGAAATGTTCTGCTCAGCTCTCTGATATAGCGCACAGTGGCTTTTAGACATGTGATTGCGTCAATACTGACTCAATATGTGCTTATGCTGTTCAGATACCAACAAGTGTACACGGTCAAGACGCTTGCATCGGCACAAACAGCTACATCGGCAGCTACTCTAGTGCTGCTTCCATTTCCGAGCACGTCTTCTGGATCTGCGAATTCCGCCCGTGTGAAGCGAAAGCACCCGTCCACGTCTTCACCAAGCCATTCCAGTGCGGCGACTGAGCAGCACCCAAAGACGCTGATCGAAAAACCGCGTGACCAGCATGTGACAAATCCTCCACAGCGCGCCGCAATCGCCGCTATTCCGAATGCGTTTGCACCGCCTCCGCGCGCGTCCGTACTCCCAGCTGCCGAGTATCGCTTCAACGTGTCAGCATCCGACCACGAGCACATTGAGAACGGGGTCAAGACGCTGGAGATTCGGTGCGTGGAATGACAAAATGGTCGCACGAATAAACGTGTCTAACCACTCCGTGCCTTAATATTTCTCTACTTTTTAGGCTTAATGCGCCCCCGTACTCGATCATCCGCGTGAACGACCGCATCCTCGTAAACGGCCGAACCACCGCGACTGTCGTCGCTGTTCGAAAGTACACGCAGCTCCAGTCTGTATTGCAAACCGAGACCTTGGCAAATCTACTTCCAGCAGCAGCAGCTGCAGGCCAAATCCCAACTCTGAAAGCTTCGACTGTAGCAATACGCCATTTCCGGCAGTTTCTCAGCGCAGTCGAAGAAGAAAAACACGGTCTCGTGGTATTTGAGCTCCGTGTTGGCTCGGGAGCGCCTGCCGTACAGCAAAAGAAATCACCAGAGGAGTGGAGCAGTACGCATTTCTCGTGTCTTGCTTTGTTCTTTTGAAACTCACTCTATCGTTACTAAAGTTATGTGCGAATCACTTGCTTCTCACTCAGAACTCCTCTACGAACAGCTCGCCAAGAAGCGAACGTACGGCTGCTCGATGGCGGACCTCCAGTTCGCATTTCCTCTACTTCCAGTCGATCAAATCGTGGAAATCCTCACAAATGTACGTGTCTTCCGCTGTTGCCATGCACCAATATTTTCAGACTTGTGGTCTGTTCGCTTACCGAGGGTATGTTGTGTGTTTGCAGCTGCAAATGGATGGTGTGGTCTACAACGTTCAAGATAAATACCTGCTGCTTTGATTTGGAGGTTAAGAGTACGAGAGCTGGCAGCTTCAACGTGACGCGAGCTTCTACGTGCGTCTATTGTACAACATCGGGACGAGGGACGCAGACAGCAAAACTAGATCGGTGTCCGATTTTTGATCCAAGGATGATTTGCGGCATCAGCCAAACTCATCCTCTCCTCCGGTTTCAGCTTCAGCAACCCAGCGATGAAGCTCTTCGCACTCTCCGACACCACGAGGGTCTCAGGAAACGAATAATCAATCATCTCGATCCGCTTGTACATCTCCATCTGGTTCTCGCAGTGGAACGGCGTCGCGCCAACCAACAGTTCGTATGCCAAAACTCCAAGACTCCACGAGTCTGTTTTAAAATCGCACGCATGTCCGAGGAGCATCTCGGGGCTGAGGTAGTCTGGTGTACCACAAAATGTATGCCGTCGGTCGTGCGGCTTCGGAGCATGCACTGACCAGCCAAAATCCGCCAGCTTGATTGTCTGATTGCTTCCTAGCAGCAGATTTTCAGGCTAAACAGGGCAACATGATGTTAGTCGTGCACCAAAGTCTGCTCGAAACACGTAAACGCTGTCATACCTTTATATCGCGGTGAATCACGTTGCACGCATGGCAATATTGAAGGGCATCGACCACTTGTGCCACATAGTGGGCAGCTGTAGGCTCTGCAAAATGCGTCTGCTTTGTGAGCTGCTTGTAGAGTTCGCCCTGGGTTGCGTACTCAAGCACCAGATAGACGCACGACTCGTCATAGAAGTAACCGTGCAGTCGAAGGATGTTTGGGTGGTGTAGACGCGACTGGATTTCCACCTCCCGTTTCAAGTTGCTGATGCCACCCTCGTGGGTAAGGGGAGACTTGAAAATCACCTGGGTACGCACATGACAAATCAAATTAACCCCACTATTGAATCGAACAGCATCTCAGAGCAACACACATACCTTGAGAGCCACAGTTACGTTCGAAATCTTCTCTTTCGCCAGGTAGACGTTGCCGAACTTTCCCTTGCCGAGGTTCTTTGTGACTGTGAAATCCTCCATCTCCCACTTGCGGTTCTCTTCCACGCGCTCACTGAGCGTTCGCAGTGGCCGCGTCTCATCAAGCGACTTCCTGTTCGACAACGAGGTCTTAAAAGTGCGACCAAACGTCTGCAGCGAAGAGTTCAGTGCTGTAGGCGCACTGGAGCGCACGGCTACTCGCTGGGGAGCGCCAATTTTCTTCTCAGTCAGAGCTGGGAGGGTTTCTGACCGACTACGCTCTTTTGGGGCTGGAGCGTCGAAACTGCTAAACACATCCCGGTGGTTGTCTTCTGCAAATTCTTCTTCGTCAATAGGGACGACATTTCTCTTCAATACGCGCTGAGGGCCGCTGACACTCTGGATTGTGCCGAACGAGAGCGTCTTGTGCTCAATATGCGTAGTGCTTGGTTTGTCTTCTTCGCTGATTTTGGCCAACGTGCTGGTGAGGGCAGAAGAGGTCGCTATGATTTCTGCAGTCCCTGCTGCTTGTAAACCCCTGTAGGAGTCTGCGCTTGTCGTTGAAAACGATGCTGTCAATGAATCGAAGCTCCTGTCTTCGCTGGTGTTGCCCAAACTTAGAGACGACGGAAAATCGTTTGACGAGTTCAAGTGGAGCGACGCTTTCTCCTCTTCATCTGGCGTGTCAAAGCCTCCATCCGAGTCATTTGCTCTGGTTTTCTCATTATCGGTACGTTGGAGCACGTATCGCGTCGGTGTGGCAACACGCTGCGCGCCTCCAGCCAGCGACGGGATGGACGAACTCGGGGAGATAAAGCTCTTCCGTCGCGTCTTCTTCTTCCCGCTGCTTGAGAAGCTGCTGTCGGTGCCTTCGGTCGACGCGACCGACGTGTCCAAATCGGCATTTCTTTCATTGGCGTTCGGGGGTGAAAATGATGAGGGCTTTCGCGGAGTAATGAGCGAAGCGGTGTCTTCTGTAACAACAGCCTTTGCTTCGTCATCGGCAGAGAAAGACGACACAGACGAGCCCTTCCGAACCGACGCAGAGTTGGAATCAAACGAGTTGGCGCGAGACCCCCGTTGCCGCTTGGAAGTGGTAGACATGCTGCTCTGTGAGCTGGTTCTCCGTGAGCGCAAGCCAGCGTTTCTACCAGAGCCAGCATTGAGTGAAAGAAAGAGAAAAAAGACACGAACGCTACTGTGAGCTCAATATCCATTGCAACACAAACAACAAAGGGTGGAGACGATAGAGACGCACCTGTGCGAGGCTGCATGGCCCGCTGAGGAGGAGGAGGAGGAAGAAGAAGAGATGGACCCGCCGGTAGCCTTGTGGGGCTGCGCTCCCGCGGCCTTGCTCTTCGTGCGCTCGAGGCGCCACTGCTCCAGCTGCGCGCGTCTGCTGTCCGCCATGTTCAATCCCGCCCAAATGCTTTGGCGTTCGCAGTTGCTTCCTTGCGTTTGACGGAAATGTGTACTAGGTAGTCAAATACATGATTTCAAAATTATATGACTACTTGGAAGTTATTTGTCCAATTTGGAAACAGGTGGGAGAGATTCTCCACGTTGGCTAGAAATCTCTGTCTAGATTCTCGTAATGTATGGTGCACTCACAATCTGGATATTGTTTACCACCACTGGTACTGTATGATGTATGATACAACCAACTTCTTGGTGTGGTGGGTGGCACAAGCAATTCACGAACTGTGTCACTCCCCCAATGGGAGTGTTGTTGTTGTGTACTTTCACATGCAAAGTCACCTACATAGCCAGCGAGCAACAAACCGAAGTGTAGCGTATCGACTTTCGTGGATCTATCTCAGGCGTTGTGTACGGTCTTGTGCAAACCTTATCCGTTTGTTTATGTGAAACTCTCTGAAGTTTGTTTGCAGCTCATGATCCCAGAGTGAAGCGTGAGCTGTTGACATTGTTCACTTTGGATAGGAAGGAGCCTGTGGCCTAAAAGAAGCGCAATGACGAGAAGCTGTGGCTGTGTCCTCTATCTTGTATCCCGATACATTCTGCCAACGCCAGGTCGTACGGTCACTCAGTTGCACGTTTGTCTGAAGTGTCTGCAGTGAGGGTTTGCGCCAACCAGCTCGCTCGCAAGCACCATATAATCATGCCCTTCACGCTCCAATCTTGACCTTAGAAACTCGGTGAACGAAGTGACCTCGTCACGAAACTTTTTTGTCCAAAATGGTGGCATCACAGGACTCGCACTTGCAATTGCGCTCGTTTCTCTTCCAAAGACTGCAATCTTGCTCCACGATTAACCACGTTTGATCACGCACACAGACGCACAAGTAAAAGCTAAAGACACAGTTTGTTCTTCAAAATAATTCTTTACTCTTGCTGAATATATATGAAACCCAGAAGTTCCCAGCAATGGCTGTACTAAACAAACTGTGTCACTAGCGTATATAAAAGAAAGTGTAAAATTGTGGAGACACATTGACTAAAATGTCGTACTCAGTCAAAGCCTTTCCACAGAATTTCAGTTGTCTCACAACAGATCATGCAATTGATTTGCATGGCATCGGCGGGCGATAGTCGATGATGATGGTGCGTCTGCACACTCTCGGGCTATCACGCTCTCTCACGCTCTCGCGATAAAGCGCCCGCCATGGTCGGCGGATTCCATTATTTAATCAGCAACTCCACCACCAGCACACCACCACCAGCTTATTAGCTTAGTTGACCAATCCACCAGTTCAATGCCGTCGACCACATCGCCAGCGGTCTCAGCCCACCAGCGGACGATTCTCTGGGTGTTCGCATGCCTCTGCTGCCTCGCACTCGGCTCCATCGCGTCGTTCTCGACCGCGCACTACATGCCGCATCTCGCAACCTCTTTCGGTATGTCCGTGGGGAAGCCGGAGGAGGAGCTCCAGCTTCTCCAGATGGGGCCATCGGATCTATATCGCAGCCCTAACGCCATTTTGAGCTCTTCGCTCAGAGGCGCAAACAAGACTCAAGGTGACAACGCGACAAACGACCGCATAAACAGCGCAGTGAGTGGCGCGGACCTGACCGAAGCCGCCTCGAGGAACTCGAGTGACCGGTATGCCCGCGGCGTGATCATCAGTCTGCACAACGGCGTCGTGTCGATGGGCGTGTCACTCATCCGCGAGCTGCGCTGTCTCGGGAACACCGAAGTGATCCAGGTGTACCATTGTCTTTCGAACGAGCTCTCGGAAGACGCGCAGGCGCTGCTGACGCACAATGACTCGAACGTGGAGATCGTCGATGTCTGCTCTGATCTGCTCAGCCGCTCCGTGCTGAATGGAGGCGACGCCGCCGTCGCCCAGGACGACGTGTTCTTTGGCGACGAGAAGCTCGCAATCTCATTCCAGAGCTACTGGCTCAAGCCGCTGGCGCTGTACCACACAAAGCTGGAGGAGGTGATTCTGCTGGATGCCGACGCGATCCTGATGCGCGACCCGGCGGATCTGCGCGCGATGAGCGGCTACGAGCGCACGGGCACGACGTTCTTCTACGACCGCGTGCACTCGATGAACAAGTTCTTCAACCGCGTGGACACCAAAGGCAAGCAGATGCTGCACCATCTCGTCGACACGTTCGACTACGCGAAGTTTGGACTGAGTGGTCCCGCGCCGTCGCAGCAACTCCAGGACTCGTTTGCGTTCCGAAAAGCCACGGCGCACGAAATGGACTCGTCGATGGTGCTGATCGACAAGCGCCGCGCCGGAAAAGCCATGGACGTGCTCAAGCACCTGATCACGAGCGTGCGCTTCAAGCTCAAGTTCTCCTGGGGCGACAAGGAGGCTTTCTGGCTGGCGTACGAGCTGGCGCACCAGCCGTATTTCTTCTCACCCTGGGGACTCAGTCTGCTCGATTCTGTGCCAAACCAGGACCTCGAGAACCACCCCGAGAGCATGTGTGGCAGCATGGCGCACTACGTGCCCAGTGAGGAGGACGCCAATGAAGCACCAGAGCTTCTCTACGTGAACGGGAAGGCACTGCTCGAGCCGTTCCCGCTGGGCGTGGACAAGAGCCTCACGTCGGACAAGTCGCGCATGTTCAACATCAACCCCACGCACCTCACACCACGATACCGCCGACGCGACTACGACGCCAAGAAGAGCCCGTCGTTCGAGTGCATGGACAACATGGGCGCCGTGGCGCTGCCGCGTAACTTCTACGCGCACTTGCTGCGGCGCCGCACGCACTTTTTCGCGGCCGAGACCAAGTACTACGAAGCGCTCGACACTTGTTCTTAGATGAAGGCTGTGATTTTCGAAAGATTGTAACAATGACAAAAAAAGAAGTATTTATTCCACCATCCATTGGTTGTGCAAAACTCTTGTATCGCCGCCAAGCTGGACAATCCCAATGCGCATTCATACACGCAGACACCAGCAGTGAATGAACTCAACTCTACCCAGACAGCGTCTACAAACGCGAACGGCTCGCGGCCTCGCGCGCGATCTCGGCGCGGATCGGCAGCAGCAGCTCGTGCAACGCAACCTTGTCTGAGCCGTGGTTCACAGGGTCGTGCTGCGCAG
>JAASGK010000555.1:0-21062 GCA_023334195.1 Globisporangium emineosum
CATTGACCAGTCGACAGCTTCTCCTTGCATGGATGATCTTGGTCGGGAAAATCCCACAAACGAACAACGCGACCCAGATCGCCCAACGAGGGTTGCTCGTAGGCCGTAGGGGTACAGGAATCGCGGGAGCCCGGTGCGCGTAATAGCAGGGGACCGGGTGAGCCAGAGAGGCAGCCAACTCCTTGACGGTATCGGGATCCAAGGACTGGGCGCGCTCTAGGTTCGCCGCCCTGCGTTTCGCCTCTTCAAGCTCCAGAGCCACCGCGGCCTGTTCTGCAGCGCGCGTCGCGATCAGTTTCTTCACGTAACGGCGGAGCATCTGGGCCGCGGCCGGAATCAACTTCAGCGCCCGCGCAGTCACGGCGATGGGTGTTTTTTTCTTAGCGGTGACCGCGTTCATCACGTACTTGGCGATAACGAGCATCTCGGGGCTGCGGTCTCCTGCGGTCATTTGGTGGCGATGGCGTGTTGTGGCGGTGGCGTGCGGCAGTGAATTCTGTTGTGAGGCACTTTGTAAAGTTTACAAAAGGCCAATTTGCGGCGAGGTCATGTAGAGGAGATTACTGGGGCAAAAACCTTCTCGAGCTCCTCCCAGAGAAGGATTCTGGAGCTCTGAGCCTAGAGCTCTTGAGCACTCTCTTCATGGTGGGTGAAGAAGCTGGCAAATACAGTGCGCTGATGTGAGTCTCCTTAAATGAGAGATGATTTTAGGGACACATAGGTTTTATAGGATGGATCCTAAAACTCACATCAGGGATTACCCTAATCCAATGTCCTCAAAAAGACTACTCGTCTTTTTTATTACATCCATGTAAATCATTCTGGTGCAATTTCAAAACAACTTTTTGTGCAACTCTAGGTAGGGGTAGGTGTAAAAAATTAGGATTAGATAAAAATGAAATGTGGTGGTTGGTCAGCAATGTTTGGTGCAAAAACATGCAAAAGCGAATCATCTGCGCCGCCGCTTCAAAAAGGGGTAGGTCTCAAGGGAAAATGAACGCGTGACGCTTCCTGTTTCATCGCGGTTCCATTATTTTTAATCCTGGTCTGCTGATTGGTCAAATAGCATAGAAATCGTACCAATCGCGTTCGCGAATTGGTCGATCTTGAGGTTTTTAATCCTGTTTGAAGCCATCTTCTCGAGGTTTTATCAAACCCGATCCGATTGATACAAACAGATCCAGTCCAATGCGAGCAGCAAAGCAACACAGTATGGTCCTTTGCGGTTGTTGGGTTTAACATCTCGGTTGTGGGGTTTGACAACTGGAACAATGTGCATTGCAATCGTTGCGCAAGCCAAATCTTTGCGTGCATTGTCTTGCATCCGTCCGTTGGCCCGCCCCATCAATCACCTTAGTCATTGTGCAATTTGCCTCGCGCCGCGCAGATCGACCATCCATCCGCCTCTTCAACCTCGCCACTCACGATGTTCACGTCCGCTCTCCGCGCCAGCCTCAAGCTGCAACGCCAGACCCTCTTCCGCCACGCGACTGCCTCGGCCCACAAGAACGCGTTCTCGTTCGCCTCGGTCGCGCACTTCAGCGCGAACGCGCGCGCCGCGTCGCTCGGCCTCGAGAAGTTCGGCATCACGAACGCCAGCACCAAGGTGCACCACAACCTGAGCTACGCCGACATCGCCAAGCACGAAGAAGCGAACAAGGAAGGGCAGTTCATCGCGAACGGCACGTATACGATCGACACGGGCAAGTTCACTGGCCGCTCGCCAAAGGACAAGTACATTGTCGACCAGGCGCCATCGAACAAGAACATTTGGTGGGGTGACATCAACCAGCCGATCAAGTCGGAGGTGTTCGATGACCTCTACAAGAAGGTCACCGGCCACTACAGCAAGGCCGAGAAGGTGTACGTGTTCGACGGCTACGCCGGCGCGAACCCGGCCTCGCGCAAGAAAGTGCGTTTCATCACGGAGCTCGCGTGGCAGCACCACTTCGTGACCAACATGTTCTTGCGTCCAGAGACGAAGGAAGAGATCGAGAACTTCGAGCCTGACTTCACCATCGTGAACGCCTGCAAGGTCACCAACGAAGACTACAAGAAGCACGGCTTGAACTCGGAAGTGTTCGTCGCGTTCAACATTGAGGAGAACGTCGCGGTCATCGGCGGCACGTGGTACGGCGGTGAGATGAAGAAGGGTATCTTCTCCATGATGAACTACTGGCTGCCAATTGACGGCATCATGGCGATGCACTGCTCGGCCAACAAGGGCAAGAACGGCGACACTGCGCTCTTCTTCGGTCTCTCGGGCACGGGCAAGACCACGCTCTCGGCGGACCCACAGCGCTGGTTGATCGGTGACGATGAGCACGGCTGGGACGATGAAGGAATCTTCAACTTCGAGGGTGGCTGCTACGCCAAGACCATCAACCTGAGCAAGGAGAACGAGCCAGACATCTACGACGCGATCAAGCGTGATGCTCTGTTGGAGAACACGTTTGTGATCCCAGAGACCAGCGAACCAGACTACTACAACACGTCCAAGACGGAGAACGGCCGCGTGTCGTACCCGATCTACCACATCCCGAACCACGAGCCAAACTCGAGCGGCGGCCACCCAAACAACATCGTGTTCTTGACGTGCGATGCCTACGGCGTGTTGCCTCCAGTGTCGAAGCTGAGCGACGGCCAGGCGATGTACCACTTCCTCTCGGGCTACACCGCCAAGGTCGCCGGTACCGAGCGTGGTGTGACTGAGCCAACTGCGACTTTCAGCGCGTGCTTTGGTGCGGCTTTCTTGCCACTGCACCCAACTCGCTACGCCGACTTGCTCCAGCAGAAGCTGCAGAAGCACAACACCTCGGTGTACTTGGTGAACACTGGGTGGACCGGTGGCGCCTACGGTGTGGGCAAGCGCATGAGCATCAAGGACACGCGCGCGTGCATTGACGCGATCCTGGATGGTTCGATCAAGAAGGCGAAGTTTGCGACCGACCCGCTCTTCGGCTTTGAGGTGCCAAAGACGCTCGGCTCCGTGCCAGCGAACGTGCTGAACCCTCGCGAAGCCTGGACCGACAAGGGGGCGTTCGACGCGGCGGCCACGAAGCTCGCGGGCATGTTCCAGAAGAACTTCGTCAAGTACGTCTCGAAGGAACACACCGACTACTCGACCTTCGGCCCAAAGCTGTAAGTGGAGTGAAGGCAATCGAGTGCGATTGAATGGTTTGCACCAGCAGCAATTTGTTCAAACTCTTGTGCCTTGCGAACATGCGAATTCGACAAGGAGGGGTACGAATGATCAAGCAACGATGAAGCTTTTAGATTTGTCATTTGTATGTCTATAGCCACGACCAACAACAACAACCGTATTAATATATTTCAACACCATGAAACATAGACACAAATTTCTCGTGTTCTTGTTGCGCTGCATGCACTGAAAAGATCTCTGGGAGAGCACAAATAGTGTGGGTCGCACTACTTTAGGCACCTCACTGACGTCGTTTCACGCACCTGGGCAAGCGATATTTTAAGCACGAGGCTTCATTTGGCAACGCTCGATCGACGGGCTCCTGCGTCTTGCTTTCTCAGCGCCATCACAAGCTACTCAGTCCACCACCAGCCTACCTATCTATCAAGTTCCCTATTCGATCGGCATGGGGCTCTTCAAGCAGCTGACGAATGCACTGGGCATCAAGAAGACGCAGGTGCGCATCCTCGTCGTGGGGCTCGACAACAGCGGCAAGACGACGCTCGTGAACCACCTCAAGCCCAAGAAGTCGCAGTCGCGCGAAGTGGTGCCCACCATCGGCTTCCAGGTCGAGGAGTTCACCAAGGCCAACCTCAACTTCACGGTCTTTGACATGTCCGGCCAGGTGCGCCTACCTGCTGTTGTCTATCTGTCCAAGCAAATATGTGAGAGCTTTGTCCAGCCAGCTAATGCATTCTAATGTGCCTGTAGAGCCGATACCGGAGCCTCTGGGAGAACTACTACAGTGACGTCCAGGTAAAGTGATCGCCGGCCAAGTCAGCCCAGCAGCCAGTGGTGTGTATTGACTAACTGGTTATAATATTATGGGATACACAGGCGATCATCTACGTGCTGGACTCGACCGACTCGATCCGCATGTGCGTGGCGAAGGACGAGCTGGAGCAGCTCATCGAGCATAAGGAGCTCGTGGGCAAGAAGTTGCCGATCCTCTTCTTCGCCAACAAGATGGATCTCGCCAACGCACTCACACCCGTCGAGTGCATGGAGCAGCTCGAGCTCGAGAAGCTTCCGGGGAAGTCGTGGCACATCACGTGAGTCCAAATTGCTTGCATTGTACCTAGGGCTCTAGTTACAATTGTGCCTTTAGTGCTGATCATCTTATGATTGTGAATGGCGACACAGTGCGAGCAATGCGATCACTGGACGCGGGGTGGAGGAAGGCATCGCGTGGCTCGCCGAGCAGTTCGCCAAGGGCAAGTCCAGAAAATGAGCTGGGTTGGCTGTTGGTCCCTTACTTATACAGCTATGGTGCATTCAAATAATTACCACACACAAGACAACCAAATTCATCCAACAATGTCACCTGGATCAACGCGACCTAATGGTCTAGTCAACTACCAACATGAGCGTTAGTGGGTGAGTAGGATGTCGAGCCCGTCAACAACCTTGAAGAGGAGCACCTTTGAGAGTGAGAGCTAAAAGATTATATATATATATAGTGAAAAATAATAGAGGCGAAGCGATGGTACCTAACAAGCAGCGCTGCTGGACAACCTGTCTGTCTGTCTGCCTGGGCTGTCTGCGTGAGTCGCCTACATGACTTGCTCGGAGGTGGCGAGCTGCTGCTTCTGCTGGTCGCTGGAGGTGGCATTGTTGGCCTTCGGCACAGGCAGAAACAGCTTGAACTCGGGCGGGAGCTCCTCTTCCGAGTAGAGGCGGTCGGAGAAGTAGATGCGGCGGATGCGGCAGTTGGCGTGGATCTGCACACGCAGCGTCTCGATGTAGTTGGTGCCGTAGGCGCGGCGCGTAAAATCCGAGAGGTTGAACTGGATCTGGTTCCAGCCCTCGTCAAGTCGCATGGGCATCGTGCAGATGAACGGCTTGACGCGCGTCGAGCTCTGGTAGTTGGACGCGCGGAAGCGCCGGCGCACGTTCTTGTCGTCGAGCACCTGCACCTCGAACGTGAAGTACTTCTTGAGGTTCTTGATGATCATCACGAGGAACGGCAGCTTGATGCCGAGTGTCTTGGCCGGCTGCGCGGGGCACGTGATGAAGTTCGTGCTCACATTCGTGCCCATGATCTCCAGCACGGACGACTGGATGTCCTGGTCCGTGATGCGCTTGATGTGCCCATTGCGCACCTGCTTGTCCCAGATCTGCAGCGGCTTGCTCCTGCAATTCGCAGATCATACACACAACGAGTTGTTAGCTGTACTGCCAGTGCATATTCATAGAGACAAAGAGCAACAGGGACAGCAGACGCACCCGATGCTGTACAGGATGGACAGGAACCCGGACTGGAACGTGTTCTTGAACATCGCTCCACCGCAGCTAGCTACACGGATGGACTGGGCTGAGCTAACTAGGCTTCGGTGACGGCAGCAAACGCGCTTGAAAGAGCAGGGACGGGCGGATTGATAGAGATAGGGAGCGCCGCAATGAGAGCGATGGAGTGATCGCGGAGGCTTGAGAGTGAGTGAGGCGGTCGTTTCCTTTGCGTCGCTTGGGGCTTCTCGTGCACAAGCTTTGGTAGTACTATCAACAATTGTGTCAAATTACTATTTTCATATTAATATAGTAATATAGTACTATTAGAACACTAGGGACTTGTGTCGTTTCAAGAAAAAGTATTTTGTAACGGAAAATGTGGTTTGTAAAGCCACAGTTGGAAGCTGTTCGGATTGGTCAAAAACAGTAATTAGACACTACACTCAGTTTCACTATGTGAGTGCACGATCTCTTTTAAAATGTTCAGAATCTAACAAATATTTACTTTATACTTGATATTAGTAAGGGATGTCTAATTTTCCGCTTATAAAGTGGACATATTTACGATACTTGATTTACACCTTGGTCTAAGTATGGGGTGTCCAGGTATAGTAGATAAGAAGGATTACACAATGCGCCTACTTTGGATTGTTGTCCAAAATCATTTATCGACTGCTGTCCAAAAGCAAAATTGCTCATTGGCAGGCATTTCATTTTGCCAGTTTGAAAAGAGACCAGCAATGCTGTCCACCAAGAGCTCCAACACCAATGGCGATGACGGTGACAGCGCCACTGCGCCGCTGCAACCACCACCAGCACGGTCGCTCTGGTCCATAGTAGCGACTGTTGTACGCACTGCGTTTGTCTTCGCACCAGTAGAGCAGGACGCCGTCGAGGTAGTTGAAGACGTGACGAGCGTCACACTGGACGAGGATGAAGTGATGAGTGACGCAGTGGACGACGTCCAGAGTGATACAGTTGGGAGTGATACAGCGTTGAGTGACACCATGCTGGGCGATGGTGAAGCAGATGCCGTACTGAGAAACGCAGTCGATGACAACGTGAGTAGCGCAGTGGATGATAACGAGGTGATGAGCAACGCATTGAAAGAAGAACAGAGCGGCGCAGCGGTCAGTGATGTCGTGGTGGATGAAGTCGCACTGGGTGGTGCAGCATTGGACGATGGCGTAGCGGACGAAGGTGCAGACCGAGCGTTGAGCGACGTAGTGCTGAGTGACGTGGACTTGATCGATGTAGGCGGCGATTACGGCGACGACGCCCACATTGACAATGCCAACGAGCACGAACACGGCACTGCTGCGTTCGAAGCGACTGGTGGTGACTACGATGAAGAAGAAGAAAGAACGACTGGCTTTGACGTTGCCAACGACTGCGAAAGCGACAACGCGGCTGCTGTGCGCGCTACGATTGGTCATACCGATGAACACGGGCACGCAGAAGCAGATGCTATTGACCTCATGGATGGCGATTCGGAAGAAGACGAAGAATTGGATGAGAGCGAAGAAGAGGGCGACGACGACAACGACGAGGACTACGAAGAAGAGGACGAGGACGAGGAGGACGATGGTGATGCCGCGTCGGTGATGTTAATTGGCAGCGGGGAAGACGATACAGGTTTGCTGCAGCGCTCTGCCTTTCTAGGGTTTAAGCCTTGTGGATATTTCTCTCTGGGAATATTGAAGTACCCTAACTCTCTCATGCTACACTTTGCATGCATGCATGTTGTACGTAGTGGGCGAACGTAAGTTGTTCAAGTGCGAGGCGCGTCCGAAAGCAGGAGCAGAAATGAGGAGAAAGCGCGCGCGCAACTCTTCCTACCAAGAGTTCCCATGCGACGTGGTAACCTGCGGCGCAAGCTTCACCAAGAAAGAGAACCTCTTGCGGCACATCGCCGGCTTTCATGAAGGTACGAAGAGTATAGCAATTGCTATCGTCCTACCTAGGCACACTCTTACACGATTGACTACTAACATTTGGCGATGTACTCACAACGTCACACAGCCAAGCCAGGGCGAGAGTACAAGTGCGACCCGTGCGGCCTCCAGTTCCGCACGCGCCACGAAAAAGAACTCCACAGCCGCGAGGTGAACCACCAGCGGTTCCCGTGCACGTTCCCAGCGTGCGGGAAGAGCTACTCGAAGCGCGAGCACCTGAACCGCCACGTGCTGTCGGCGCACAGGAAGAGCGAGAGCCAGGCGAAGCCGTTCCGCTGCGAGCTGTGCGACATCGGCTTCGCGTACGCGCACGGGCTCGTGCGCCACAAGAACCGCTCGCACGTGAACCAGAACAAGCCGTACGAGTGCGCGCAGTGCCTGCTGGCGTTCAAGAAGAAGTCGGACCTGCAGGCGCACTCGTACGTGCACACGGGCGTGCTCCCGTTCGAGTGCGAGGACTGCAGCGCGCGCTTCGCCAAGCGGTTCCAGCTCGTGCGCCACGAGCGCTCGCACGCGGGCAAGAAGAAGCCGCAGGCGCAGGTGTTCTTCTGTGAAGAGGATGGCTGCAAGGAGATGCTGCTGAGCGCCGAGGAGAAGCGCAAGCACGACAACGAGGTGCACCACAAGGAGTATACCAGTACCAATGACGAACCCGCTGAGGGCGAGATCAAGCAAGAAGAGAAACTGAAACAGGAGCAACCGAGCGGATCCACCAAGAAGAGCAAGAAGCGCAAACGGCGCAGCGACTCGGTGGTCGACGCCAAGGCGGCGGACCCTGAACCCGAGGACAACCGGAGGCAGTTGCTCGTGTGCCAGGTGTGCGAGCACACGTTCCAGCGCAAACAGTACCTGCGCGCGCACCTGCGGACGCACTTCGAGGAGCTCGACGAGCGCACGATGCACGTGTGCCCCATGGCCGGCTGCGACAACGCGTACACGCGCAAGTCGAACCTGATGGCGCATTACAACGCCGTGCACGACGCCGTGCGCTCGCAGCGGTTCACGTGTCCCTTCGAGGGCTGCGAGGGCAAGTTCGGCTACAAGAAAGTGCTCACCACGCACATCGACAGCGTGCACGTGAACCCGACGCCGGCCAAAAAGAGGCGCAGCGCCAAGTCCACGTCGGTGCGCACGCGGGCCCTGGGTATGGACGAGAACAGTGGTGAGATGATGGTAGTCGTTGATGGTTAAGGGAACTTGCAATGGAAAATTGACTCTGAGGTTCACGTCAAATCCACACTTATATATCCTTTGAGCTCTAGCTCACAAGGCAAACGCTTGAATATCAGGAGTCGAGGGTCGTTGGTTCAGATCCCAGGTCTTGGGTTCAGAACTCAAGATGAAGAGTTCATGACAGCTTCAGTGTTGGCGAATCCAAGATTTGTTAAAGTATTGATATATCTCCATGTAGCAGATCTCCGCGTGAAATATCACGACACGAACAAATCTTGATCTAACTCCTAGTTAGATCAAGTCAGCTGCCACAATGGAGCATATTATTTTCGATTCCTAACAAGCATCTTGGCAGTCCCATAGTTTAATCAAGTCAGTTGCTAAGAACCCAACAAGTTGAAGGAGCTGACGAACTTCAACTTTCTCGAGAGGCGACATGCGAACGAAAGTTAAAGAAAGTATCTTTTTTAGAAAAATAGAACATCTTCTATTTGTCTAAAAAGAACTCGTGATTCCACTTGGCTTCTTGTTCTTTTTGGCGAATGTTCACGCAAAGTGCGCTGATCTGTTACTGCTAACCTGGTGGCTATATCTATCTATATATGTTGAGGCGAGAGCTGGCTATCACTATATCGCACCCAGCAGGTTTCACGCTCAGGCACATTGGCGCCATGGAGATCACCACCGTCACTTCTCAACTGGAGAGCTAGGTACCCCCCGTCGAATCATGCTACCGTTGTCCGCAATGCCCCTTGTTTCCTGGACGCACGTGGTCAGAGTGCTGCTCTGTATCGCGCTCTCAGTGCTGCTCGCCATCCCGATCCGAGCGCTGAGACGCAAGCTGCGCATCGCGCGCGGTCTCGTGCCGCTGCGAGGCCCCAAGGGCGTGTTCCTCCTGGGCAACATCCCCAACTTCATTAAGAACAAGAACTGGATCTACCACTTCCTGGTGCGTGGCTAGCCCAGGTCTCAGTTGCCTACCCAGGGCCTAGGTATACCATTGTTACTAAACTAATGAGCTCATGTTGTGCATCAAAACCAAAACAGGAGGAGCGCTTGCGTGAGTACGGAGGCATCATGAAGATGCCGTGGCACCTCTTCTTCGACGGCGCGATCTACGTAAGTCCTCTCTATATTCTGCTAACTCAAGTGTCCTGGAAATTGGCTTACCGTGCCTAACGTTCAAGCTCCTGCCTTCATCCTATTAGATCACGGATCCTGAGCACGTCAAGCACGTGCTGGCGACCAACTTTGAGAACTACGTCAAGCCGCAGGGCTTCATCGACGCCTTCCAGGAGGTCTTCGAGCACTCGTTCTTCGCGATGAACCACGCGCACACGCCGGACAAGGGCGAGAAGTGGCGCCTGCAGCGCAAGGTCGCCGCGAAGGTGTTCACGGCGACGAACTTCAAGACTTTCACCGAGAAAGTCTTTGACAAGTACGCCAAGGGCATGATCAAGGTCATTGAAGCCCAGGACTTACAGTGCGACATGCAGGAGCTGTGCGCGCAGTACACGCTCCAATCGATCTTCGACATCGCGTTCGGGATCCCATTGGAGGACATCGTGGACCCGCAAGAGTTCGCCACGAGCATGAACTTTGTGAACGAGCACTGCGCGAGTCGCCTGTTTGTCAAGCAGTACTACAAGCTGTTCGCGTGGTGCATGCCGAGCGAGTACCGACTCAAGCGCGAGACGGACTTCATCCGAGGTATCGCGGACAAAATCCTGCTGCTTCGGCTCGAGGAACCCGAGGAAGAGATCACCCAGCGCTTCGATATCCTCTCGCTCTTCATCAAGAAAGCGCGCGAGCTGGACGAGGACTCGGCGGCGCTACTCTGTCCTGACACGCTCCGGTCGATCATCCTGACGTTTATCTTTGCCGGACGAGACACCACGGCCGAGTGCATCACCTACACGTTCTACGGCATCGCGAGGCACCCCGAGGTCCAGCAGAAGATCGTCGACGAGCTGCGCAATTGCAGTAGAAACAGCGGCAAAGACGCGCTAAACTACGACGACATGAAGAATCTCCGGTACCTCGAAGCCGTGGTCTACGAAGCAGTCCGTTTGTACCCAGCGTTGCCGTACAATGTGAAGATGGCGGTGAACGACGACCACCTGCCCGATGGCACCTTCATCCCCGCGGGCACCGATGTGGTCTACAGTCCCTGGTACATGGGTCGCAACAACCCGATCTGGGGGAGTGATCCTCTCGCGTTCCGTCCTGAGAGGTGGCTCGAAATGAAGACCCGACCGAGCGCGTTCGAGTTCCCAGCATTTCAAGCGGGGCCGCGGGTCTGCATTGGGATGAACATGGCGGTGCTCGAGGCCAAGATGTTTGTCGCAGTGATACTGCGCCACTTCCACGTGAAGATCCCGGATAATGAAGCACAAGAGCGCGGGTACCTGCTCAAGTCCGGCCTGTTCATGGACGGCGGACTGCCGCTGGAGATGACGCCGCGGGACGCGCGAGCGTTCTCATGAACCACACCCAGTGGTGGGGGGATCTCATTGCGTGTCGGCGTGTACTACGTATGTGCGTTCCTAGCCAAATATGTATACTTTCATTTAGGACCTGGAAACTCGATTGCATTTGTTGAGACGAACAATCTGCACTTTCGTGCTCTTGCGGATCATCTTTACGCCTTCGGAGCCCTTGGTGATCTTCTCCTCGCTGTCGCGCTCGCACAAAACCGAAGGGCTCTAAGCCCTGGCGTAACCCGACGTAGAGCACTTCGGTCTCATTTGCCAAATGAGAAGCCAAGTTGCTTCGAATCGAAGGAAGCAAAACGAGAGTTCACTTCGTTTCTCCAAGGGTTCTCGCGCTTGATTATGATAACTCTGTGTGCATGCTTATTGGGTAAAAAATTGCACATTTCGTCCAATCAGAACGAAAAATCGCAAAATGGTGTCTGAGCTAGGCTAATTTCTCTTTTTGTTGTTGAAAGTGCCTCTCCAAATTACAGTACTGGACGCGCGAAGACTCCTTATTTCCAACTTTCAAGACCTAATGGATAGATACCTCCGTTTGGACCAGCAGTGAACCTAGAGCCCGCTGTCGAAGAAGACGTTCCAGGGCAGCTTCATTCGACCTCCGTACTGCTTCATCAGGTCCTCTTGTTCACATAGCGCAAAGCAGGAGTGTGAGCAGCAACACTTGGATACTACGACTCACAGATATGCACTGCGTGCTTTACTTGGAAATGGTAGAACCGGTGGATGTTCGTCGCCATTTGAGGGAGAATACCCAACAGGAACGCGCCGTTCGGGCCAGGAACCGCTGCGAGCCCTTGGCTATGCGCAGTTTCCGCCGGAGTGCGCCAGCGAAGCTCAGAAAAAGCCATGTGAGTACAAGGACCGCGAGCGCGTTGGCGACTTGGGTCCACTCGAGACGGAGTAACGTTACTACTGCGAACGGAAAGCGACGCATTGAGTCTCGACTTCTTGTTGCTTGATAGGAGCTTGAGCTGAAAGGCGAAAATTCCCAAATGGACCTGCAGTCTCAAGTAGTGTTTGAGCATACAAGGCTTACGTAAGTGCCACGGCGTCGTATATTTGGTCGACTAGAGTGCTTGGGATGACAAAGGATATAGCGCTGACACTATGGTACACCATGGTTTCATTAGATTGCGTCTCCGGAAGACGTGCAGCACGTGCTGAGCACCAACTTCAGCAACTACATCAAGCCGCAGGCGATGCTGGACGCGTTCAAGGAGCTCTACGAGGACTCGCTCTTCTTCGTCAACCACGCGCACTGCCGCGACAACAGCGAGCGGTGGATTCTGCTGCGCAAATTGTCCGCGAAAGTGTTCACGACGTCGAATTTCCGGATCTTCTCGCGGCAGATCTTCTACAAGTACGCCACAAGAGACACGGTCGGCGCCGTTGAGGCCCAGGGCGGACTGTGCAATATGCTCGACGTCGCGCGACAGTTCACGCTGCGCTCGATCTTCGACATTGGCTGCGGCATCCCGCTCAAGGACCTGGACGACCCAGACGCGTTTGCGAGCGCGCTCAACGGCGTGAACGAGCATGGCGCGGCGCGACTGCTGCTCAGGCGCCACTACAAGTTGTTCTGCTGGTGCATGCCCAGCGAGTACAAGCTGAAGCGCGACGTGAAGGTTGTGACGAATGTCGCGGAGGAGATCGTGCGCAAGCGGCTGGAGGAGCCCCGCGATGAGATCGCGAAAAGATCCGATATCCTGTCGCTGTTTATCATGAAAGCGCGGGAACTGGAGGACGCGCCGAGTTGGATGCTCGAGTTCAAAACGCTGCGCTCTGTGCCCATGACGTTCGTGCTCGCTGGTCGGGACACGACGTCGAACGCTATCACGTACGCGTTCTACGAGATCGTGGGCCACCCGGAGGTGCAGGCGAAGATCGTTCAGGAGCTCAGTCAGCTGGGGAACTCGACAATGGGCTACGACGACATGAAGAACCTCCCGTACATCGACGCGGTGTTGAATGAGACGCTGCGACTCAACCCGCCGGTGCCATTTGATATCAAAGTCGCAGCGGAGGACGACCGTCTCCCCGATGGCACTTTTGTACCCGCTGGTACCGAGATCTTCTTTAGCCCCTGGTTCATGGGGAGAAACAACCCGATTTGGGGGAGCGATCCGCTGGTGTTCTGTCCTGAACGGTGGCTCGAGATGCAAACTCGACCAAGCGCCTACGAGAACCCGGTCTTCCAGGCGGGACCTCGTATCTGCATCGGCATGAGCATGGCGCTGCTCGAAGCGAAAATGTTCATCGCGGTGGTGCTCCGCCATTTCCACGTGGAGCTCCAGGACGAAGGACAAGATGCGAAGCGAGAGCGACCGTACGCACTCAACGCCTCGCTGATGCTTGATGGAGGACTCCCTCTGAGGATGACTACACGGGAAGCTCAACTCTTTTGATGATGGTGTGGTAGCAAAAGAGTCGAAATGGGTTGTTATTCATCAAATATGTCGCAGAATGCGGATTTTCCATCTTGAATACGAATGCTTAGCAATCCCATTTTCCACTGATCGAGGCTGCGAGAGGCTGCACCGACCCGGAGCTGCGTGCTCAGTTCCTCCACTTTGCTCAGTCGATTTCGAGACGACTACCCGCGGTCTGGGGCCGCGATGTTCACGCCGCGCTCGGGGTTTACAATGAGAGTCGCCCCATGGTTCTCGGTCGTCTTCGTGCGCGCTGCAGGTTACTCCGCGAGGAGTTGGCGCAATTTCGGACGCATCTCGTCCAGGCGGTCGACAGCTACGCTTTGGGCTGTAGCCCATCAGAGACTTCGGGCGGGGAGCAAGTTGTGATCTTGCCAGCTGAGACCTACGACGCCTGGAGAAGCGACAGCGCGATCCCAGCAAGCATCAAGGCCAAATTTGTTAAACAAGTCGCAGTGCTTGAGAATATCCCAGAGGATCTCAAGGGTGGCATCAGAGCCAGTAAATCCAAACCCGTTCAGAGATCCAGCGGAACACATGATAGCAATCATGTTCTCAGCGCCGGAAAGCGTGTTGGAGGAGTTCGGCTACTCTCAGGGCTCTCAGCAAGAGTGGAGTGACGAAGTGCAGGGACTTGGTGGATGCTGCGGAGAGCACCGTGCGCGATTTCCTCCCCTCCAACACCATGTCACTGGAAGAGGCAAAACCGACGGACAGCGAGGCGTTTTTCCTCGCTTATCTTGGGACTAAGCAAGCACCCTTCACGTTCGTCTT
Source organism: Globisporangium emineosum (assembly GCA_023334195.1). Classification (NCBI taxonomy): domain Eukaryota; phylum Oomycota; class Peronosporomycetes; order Pythiales; family Pythiaceae; genus Globisporangium; species Globisporangium emineosum. The sequence continues at coordinate 14,261 of JAASGK010000555.1, forward strand.
CTTCGCTACATGAGGTAGAAAGAGTAACTAACCCATCGTCATCTATTGGATTGGGCACCACTGTAAATTCACAAGAAATTCATTTGTTTGTAAAATTTACAATGTAAAATTGTATATTCATGGTGGCAACTGACTCATCGACGCAGCTTGTTCGAACGGATGGTCTTGGGGCGATTTGCCCTGGGATCTTTGAAATCCCAAATATAACACCGCTGCACAGCATTGAAGATTTGCCAAAAAATCATTTTTTTCTCACTCTTGTCGTTTCTGGTGTGCACCTCTTTCACTCACTCACGAAATCAGTCGAGCGAGCGTCCAGCTCTTCACTCGACCCACCTGAAGACGCGGCATCCTTGATCGACCAGCCAGTCCAGCGAGTAGTGCCCCCCGCCAGCCATGCTCGCGCTCACGCCCCCAAGTGCCTCCTATGCGCAAATCGCGTACACGCTGCTCGCGATCGCGGTGGCCCGACTCGCGCTGCCGATCGTCCAGAGCGTCCGCCGCAAGATGCGCATTTCCAAGGCGCTGGAGCACATCCCCGGACCGAAGGGCAAGTTTTTCATCGGTATCCTCCCCGAAGTCTCCGCAAACTTGCACCGCTTCCACGAGTTCCAGGTAGGCGAGCGATTGTTCTTGGCTGTACAGTAGTAGGCGAATGTCGCCACGTCTAACACTGTAGCACATGTGGTGAACGCTTTGTATCAATGCGCAGGAGGACTTGACGCTGCAGTATGGCGGACGCGTGAACTTGCCCTGGAACCTCTTCTCGACCAACTCCGTCTTCGTAAGTGACCTTGATGGCTATTGGTGCTATCACCCGCTGCTAACCTACCTACCTGTTCATGCCGATGTGTCGCCGCGTAGCTCTCTGATCCGGAAGACATCAAGCACATCCTGATGACGAAATTCAACAACTACGTCAAGACCGATAACTTCATCCAGGCGTTCGCCGAGCTCTTTGGGAAGTCGTTCTTTGCGCTCAACCACGCGCACACAGCGGACAACGGCGAGCTCTGGAAGCTGCAGCGCAAAGTGGCGTCGCGCGTGTTCACGACCAACAACATGCGGATCTTCTCCGAGAGCATCTTCCACAAGTACGCGGCGAACTTGGCCGAGACGATCAAGAACCAGGGCGGCAAGTGCAATATGAGCGACGTCTCGAGCCAGTACTCGCTTCAAGCGATCTTCGATGTCTTGTGCGGCATTCCGCTTGCCGAGGTAGACGACAAACTGGGGCTGAGCTTCGTGGAGTCCATGCGATACGTCGCAGACAATATCTCCAATCGCATCTTGGAGCCGTACTACAAGTACTTCTGGTGGTGCATGCCGAGCGAGTATCGCGTCAAGCGCGAGGCGAAAGTGATGACCAACATTGCGGATGCGATCCTCAAGAAGAGACTCCAGGAGAGCGACGAAGAGATCGCACAACGTCCTGATATCATGTCGCGGTTCATTCGCAAAGCACGTGAGCTCGAAAAAGAAGAAGGCGGTGTCTCCATGCTCGAATTGGATACTCTGCGCTCGATCTTCTTGACCTTTAACTCTGCTGGTTGGGACACCACGTCGTCCGCTATCACCTACACGATGTACGCGCTCGCGCAGTACCCGGAGGTTCAGAGGAAGCTCTTTGAGGAGCTACAGAGCACGGGCAAGACAGATCTGACCTACGACGACATCAAGAATTTCACGTACCTGGACGTAGTGCTGAGCGAGGCGATGCGGGTGTACCCGACTGTGCCGCTGAACCAGAAAGAAGCCGCAGAGGATGATTATCTCCCCGACGGGACGTTCATTCCAGCTGGCACGACCATTTTCTTCTCACCGTGGACGATGGGACATTACAATCCAGTGTGGGGAAGTGACCCAGAGGTGTTTCGCCCTGAAAGATGGCTTGAGATGAAGACCCGCCCCAGCGCCTACGACTTCCCCGTTTTCCAGGGAGGACCTCGCATCTGCATCGGCATGAACATGTCGTTGGTCGAGTCCAAGATCTTCATCGCGACGATGGTGAGTCGCTTCCACATCAAGATCCAGGACGGCGAGCAGCTGAAGAACCGAGGGTATGCCTTGAGCCCAGCGCTGACGATGAAGGGAGGTCTGCCCTTGCAGATGACTCCACGAGAAGCACGTACTTTCTAACCAATATGAGCAGAAAGAGTAATTCCAGACAGGGCAAAAAGAGCGGGAATCCAATCGCTTGATTCTTCTTGAAAGAACACTCTTTAGTTGACTCCGATTGAACGTGGGGTCAGCTGGAGAGGCAATCCACCTTTCATCGTCAGCGTCGGGTTGAATGTGTATTCGCGGTTCCTTACTTCTTCACCAGCCTGGATGGTGATGTGGAAGTGTTGGAGTACCTTCCCAATAAAGATCTTCACCTCAAGCAGCACTGTGTCCATCCCAGGGTAAATCTGTGGTACTCCCTGGAACACTGGGAATTCGAACGCGTTCGGTCGAACCTCCATATCGAACCAGCGCTGCGGACGGAACTCCAAAGGATCGTAGCCCCAGATTGTGTTATTGCGGCCCATGTACCACGAGCTGTACAGCACCTCGACCCCCGCGGGCACAAACGTCTCATCAAGGAATCGGGCGTCATTAACCGCTTGCTTGATGCTGAATGGTACTGGTGGGTGCAGTCGCATCGTTTCGTTCACGACTGCGTCGAGGTACGTGAGTCCTACGACGCCTTCGTAGGAGCATTCTGTCGCGTCGATCGTTTCCAACTCGCCGACGACCTTCTGCTACTCGTCTGGGTTCTTCGCTAGCATGTAGAACGTTCAGGTGATGACGGAAGACGTTCTTTCCCACTCAACAACGATGGAAGTCAGGAACACCAAGCGAAGCATCTCGCCGCCAAGCATTGCCGAAGATCTTGTATCGTTTAACTCACGCGAGTTGTTGATGAAGATCGACAGGATATCGAAGTGTTCAGCAATTTCTTCGGTGGTTTCTTCCAGTCGCTGCACCAATATCTTGGCGGCAATTCCTTTTATCACCTCCTTGTGGTGCTTTAGGCGGTACTCATTTGGCATGCACCGACAAAGATACTCATAGAGCGGCGCAGCCACGAAGCGATATAATGCCTGCTCACACACGCTACCTCACCACTGGACAAATGCTTTTTCAAGAGATGCATCGAGATCTTGCAGAGGTGCACCGCAGAAAATGTGGAAGATCGCCTGAAGAGCGAACTCGCTGCTGATGTCTTGCATGCTGCACCTGCCACCGTGCGCGTTGACGAACTCAATCGTAATGTCCGCGTACTTGGACGAAATCTGCTCGTAGAAGTGCTTGGATCCATTGGCGGTGAACTTGGTTGCAGCGAATTCGCGCTGGAAGTTCCACATCTCTCTACTACTGACCGTATGCGCGCGGTTGATTCCGAAGATCGAAGGTGTGCAGAGCCCTCCACACGCATAGGAGGAGGATTGCTTCAGATGCACGTAATTGGTCGAATTCGTGGACAGAATGTGCTCAACATCGTCGGAATTCGAGATCTACATCCGAATTATCCGTTAAAGACACACGACAAAGTCAGCTACTCCGAGGACGAATACAATACGCATGAGCTCTTTACGTACGTAAATGGTGCTGTTGGTGAATAAACTCCCTGGTACTTTCAGTCTTGGGCCGTATTGCAACATGAGCTCTTCCTGCAAGTTCACAGATGCGTACATATTACGAGCACTAGCGTTAGGGGCCAAAACCATCTTTGACTCAACGCACACATACAAACACACACGAACCTGGAAATGGTAGATGCGGTCGCGGTTCTTGACGAGCTCAGGCAGGATCCCGAGGAGAAAAGTGCCTTTCGGTTCAGGGATTGGCTTCAGAGCTTTGACGATGCGGTGTTTACGACGAAGTGAGCGAAGCGCTGACACGAAAAGCGGCGAGAGTGCGACGCCCACGACCAGCAACGCCGTGTTTTGCCTTGAGGGTAACGCTTTGAGTATTCGAGAGAGCGCGAGCATCACGGCGGAACGGGATTCGATCCACCTGAGGAAAGAGTGCGACGACAGAAGCGCAGGACGACGCAAGTTGAAGAGTGCGGCTGTATATTTGAAAGAATCCATCCATAGCAGATCGTTACATTGACATAAAGATCGGGGAGAGTGTGTGAGAGAGAGTGCGTGATCAACCTCCAGTATGCAATTGCTACGCTAAGAGCTGTGAAGAGGGACTAACGCAGTACGGTGATTGCCGCCTGCGCACCCAACAGATGGCTGCCTACATACAAATCAACCGCGCCGTGACGTTTTGCAGTACCTAACTACCACAGACTTTCGAGTAGTTGCGATCTTCTGACGACGACCCACCGATGATGCCAGCAACGCTTGAAGTATTCAGCGCACAGCTAATGGGTTTAGTCTGTAATGTAGCCATGTTCTTCCAATCCAGATGATCGCAGTGTAGAACGTAACCATGTTGCATCCGCTACAAGTACGTACACTCTCTCTATTCCCACACTTTTATACTCGAGGCGTCATCTGCAGCGGCAGCCCGCCCTCCATCGTGAGCGTGGTACTGAGCGAATACCCGCGGTCCTTGAGCTGCTCGCCGTCCTGGATCTTCACGTAGAAGTGGGGGAGCAGCGTTGCGATGAAGATCTTGGTCTCCAGCAGCGCCATGTTCATGCCCGGACAGATGCGCGGGCCTCCCTGGAACACTGGGAACTCGTACGCGCTCGGGCGGGTCTTCATTTCGAGCCAACGCTCAGGGCGGAACACGAGCTGATCATCACCCCAGAGCTTGGCGTTGTTGCGGCCCATGTACCACATGCTGAACATCACCTCGGTGCCCGCGGGCACAAACGTGCCGTCTGGGAGATGGTCGTCCTCGGCGGCGATCTTCAGGTCGAACACTGCGCTCGGGTACAGTCGCAGAGTCTCGTTCACGACAGCGTCGAGGTACTTGAGCGTCTTCACGTCGTCGTACGAGAGCGCGGATTTGTTCAGGGCTTGGAGCTCTTCGAGGACCTTTTGCTGGATCTCTGGGTACTGCGCGAGCACATAGAACGTCCACGTGATCGTGGACGACGTGGTCTCCCAGCCAGCGAAGATGAACGTTAGAAACACTGAGCGCAGCGTGTCGACGTCGAGGATCGACGCGCCTTCCTCGGCATCTTCGAGCTCTCTCGCTTTCTTGATGAACAGCGATACGATGTCGGAGCGCGGCGCGATTTCATCACTCGACTCCGCCAATCGCTTTCCCAGGATACCGTCTGCGATTTCGATCATCGCTTTTTCGTGGCGCCGCATCTTGATCTCGCTGGGCATGCACCACGCAAAGTACTGGAAGTACGGCGCAATAACGAGACGGTGCACCGTTTGCTTCGCGATGTAGTTGAGCGACTGCACGAAGCCCATGCCCAGCTGGTCGTCCACGTCCTTGAGCGGGATGCCGCAGGTGATGTCGAAGATCGCCTGCAGCGTGTACTGGCTGCTGATCTCGTGCATGTTGCACTTGCCGCCCTGCGCCTTGATAATCTGCACCATCGTGTCCGCGTACTTGTTGAACACCTGCTCGGAGAAGAGCTTGAAGTTGTTGGTCGTGAACACCTTGGCCACTAATTTGCGCTGCACGCGCCAGAGCTCGCCGTTGTCCTCGGTGTGCGCGTGGTTGATCGCGAGGAACGACTTGGCAAAGATGACGCCGAACGAGTCGGCGAAGTGCTGCGAGTGGATGTAGTTGTTGAAGTTGGTCGAGAGCACGTGCTGCACGTCCTCGGCGCTCGCGATCTATGATGATTGACAGAGGGCCACATTGACAAGTAAGGTTAGGCTGAATAGCTCATAGGGATAGAGAGCAAAGTGACAGAGAACGAGGGTTCACGTACGTAGAGCATGCCGTTGGAGAACAGGTTCCAGGGAACGTTGACCCGGCCTCCGTACTTGAGCATCAGCTCTTCCTGTATCAACGGATTATTCCCACAGCATACACGCACACTCTGATTAGACAGACGCAACGCTCGGTGCAAGCAACAGATTCGACTGACCTGGTAGTGGTAGAAGCGCGCGAGGTTCTTGACGAGCTCGGGCATGATCCCGAGCAGGAACACGCCCTTCGGGCCGGGAACTGGCGCGAGCCCCTTCGCGATGCGCAGCTTCCGACGCAGTGGACCGAGCGAACGGACAAGCAGCGCAGAGACGGCGACGACGCTCAGAGCCCCGACGATCTGCGAGAGCGACGCATTAAGAGGGGGGAGCACGAACATTCGTTTTGAGTGTAGTTCTGGTGGCTCTGCTTTCGCAATACGGACGCTCTCTCGGCCGACTGATGCACTCAAATGAGAGCAACTTGGATAATACGGAGGAGCGCTTCATTTCCATCCAAAATCGCTCCTGGATACTTGAGCCAGAGTGACTGAGTTTGTGATGAGTCTTTCTCAACTGAGGAGGTTTCAAATGCAGGCAAAAGTGATTTGACATGTAGCATTTCTGATTCTAATGAGGATGGGCGAATAGAATACATGTACCGTATTTCCTATGTAGAGGTATACAACATCTTAAGAGCTACACAGCACATTTGACCAATAAGAGCGCACTATTTACTAAGTACGATTTCCTTTGTTGAGAGCCACACTTCGTAAATTACAAAATAGACATGTAAACTACATTAGTGCAGAAAGCCAGTCATTCGGGCTCTACATTTCACGATGGAGGAGGAACTGACGGAGCGGCAGCCGCCGAGAGGAAGGCCACGGCTCGGTGGGAACGGCCGCCACACGCAGCTGTACGAGATGAACACAGAGTGCGTGGACAAGAAGCTAGCCGTCTTGGCGTTGTTTGCTGCCACG
>JAASGK010000556.1:0-21057 GCA_023334195.1 Globisporangium emineosum
ATCAGCAAACGGCCACATGCCGGCGCGTCCGTCAAACACTTCTCCAGTCGTATAGTTCACTCTGGGACGAGCGACAGCACACAGGAACATGATCTTCGGGACGTGAGACTTGTGCTGGGCGTGGTTGCAAGGATCCGGCTCCATGGGAGTCAAATACACACGGCGCTTAGTTTTTTTAGATAGAACCATTTTCGTCCAGATGAATGCGGTCGAACATGGCGCTGAACGTCGGACCCCTTTCGTTGTGCAGGAGAAGTGACGCGATGAAAGCAACACGCTGGCGCTTGTGATCATCGGAGAGCGTTGGCTTCAGCATGACAGTGTGGACGCGAAGAAGCTTCTCCTTTACATACCGATGTAGCATAGTGGCTGGAACGTTGAGCGCGGCACTGAGTGTGCGCAGGTCCCCGCGCTGCTCGGGATTCAGCTTCGCGATCTTGCCGTAAAGCTCGGTGACGACGGCGTCAGTTGGTCCATTTCTGCCGCATCTTGCTTTGCTTGCTGAGAAGCTCACTCCATCAAGTGGCGTATTCACTCGCTGCTGGGCGCAGCGCTTCCAAACACGGTAGATTGTTTCGATGCTGCAGCTCCACCGTTCACTGGCTTCTTTCAGCGCGCCGTGCTTCAGCTTGCCGTTGGAGCTGGCTCCAACAACTGCATGACGATGGCACTCTTCTCGTCCGACTTCAAGATGCGGTAGCGTGCCGACAGCTTAAGCTTTTCCATGGCTTCGACCAGCTCGGTCATCTTGGTTGGTTGCGCGCCAAAACGAAAATGAGCGGCAAAACCTGTCAGTCGGTGTATTGCATTTTGACCAATCACAGCGCAGTAAATTAATTTTTGGCGAATCGAATCAATTTTGTGCTGTGCTGTTCCTTCCACTTCAACCTAATTGGTGCAAAAAATCACTCATAAATCCAGTGCATTGGAGTGTGTTATCATCCAATTAGATTGCTTGAATTCACAAAATTCGAGGAGTTGTTTGTTGGCAAAGCCAAACCTGTCAAATATTTTGGAACAGAGGAAGTATCTATCTTCCCAACCTACCTTCCTTCCTTTCCTCTTTTATAAATGTTTTAGTGTCACAGTGTGGTTTCGCGCACGGTCTTCACGCGCGGCATCTCGTTCGGAGATCGCGCGGGCGAGCGCGCCGCTGCCACCGAGCCCACGGTCGGCACCGTGGACGTGCGCGTGGAGCCGCCGGGCGTGTTGGCCGGAGGCAGTTTGGACGGCGACCGCCTGTCGATGCGCAGCACTTCTTCGCTCACACGGTCGTCGATGTCCACGTTGTCCTCATCGTCGTTGTTGGCCGCGGCCTTGGCCTTCCGACTCTTCGCGTACGCGCGCACCGAGATCACGATCGAGAGCTGCACAGTTGCATGATACAAGAGAGTGACAACATTAGAAACTTCCCATAGAAACAATGTGGCAGACTCCAATCCGAGACGATTTGTGCCTTACCACTGTCGCCACGGCGCCGCCGATCGTGAGGATCGTCTTGGTCCACGAGTACTCGTCGCAGGCCGGCGGGTTGCGCCAGTCGCCCGCGCACTCGCAGACAGACGTGCCGTCGCTGTTCTTGATCACAGACCCGCGGCTCAGGTTGCAGTTCTTGGTGTCGTACTTGCCGCTCGTGGCGCTCGCGTCCGTGGTGGAGCTGCCCAGAGTGTCCACCGCCTGGTTGGGATTGCTCGTCGTTGATGAAGATGACGAGCCACTCGAGGTCGACGCCCCCGAAGCGGGCTTGACGGTGCCCACCGCCGCACACGTTGTACCGCCGGCCTCGACCGTGATCGTGCTCTCGGCCGTCACCTGCGTGCACGAGTTGGTCCCCCAGCCGCGGAGCGAAATCGTGCCCGCGCTCGTGACGCAGATCGAGAACACGCCGTCACTGGATTCTTTGTCCGCGAGCGTGCTAGCGTTGCCCACGAAGCTCGTCTTCTTCTGGTTCACTCGCAGCAGGTCGTAGGTGACGCGCGAGACGCCGTTGAACGCGAACTTGATGCGCGTGCCGGCCTTGGCAACCGCGGCGCCCGACGTCGCGTCGAAGCTCACCCCTTCCTGATACGTGACGCTGCCGTGCGTAAAGTCGCAGCCGAAGCAACAGATGCCCTTCACGGGCGAGCACTGGTTGTACACGAGCGGGTCGTACGTGATCGTGGGATTCGCCGGGTCGGTCTGTGCGAGGCACACGTCGCAGCAGCTGGCGTCCACCACCACTGGGGACGACGAGAGCACCACCAGGAGCAACAACAGCATGGAGGACGGAAGCGGAGCCATGAACGGCAGGCAAGCAGACACGCGGCTTCGAATAGCGAGTGCGTGCGTCCAAGAGCGACGGCGAATGGGAGGGCAATCGGCTGACCGTTTTGCCAATGATGTGAGGTGGTGGGTTGGGTGTAAGGGTGAGCTTTTGGTTATTTTTGGAACCCATTCTTCGAAAGAAATCAGAGGCCAACCAAAGAAAATCGACTAGGAGAGAGGCAAACAATATGTTTGGCCTCTGTATTTTGGGTGAAAACTCTTAATGGGTTGTGATATATCATACTAAAGTCACAAATTTTATTTGAAATCGCTTTGTAAGGCACTTTCAACTACCTTTTTATAATATATATATAGGTTATCAAAGGGGTGACTGCGGCATGTGTCCCACACGTCGCAGAGCGGGCGGATTGCTTTCATTCATGATCAAATCCAAGAGCTCCAAGCCTCCTCCTCAACAGACGGACTTATCCTCTGGCCGCTCCAGGCGCTCCAGCTCGCTCGCTCGGGTGTTTGAAGTCTGTTATTCCTTTGACCCTTCTCGCTCACTTCGTCGTGTATCCAGATGGATACATGTGCACGGTTGCTTCTCACTGTGGCACGCATTTGTTTAAGAGTGGGGGCGAACAAGTTTTGATTTCTATTTTTCAAAAATGGCTCATAATTTACTTAGGGTGTTCCTCCATTGAAATCAGAGCGAGAACTCTCGGGCCTGCGAAGCCCGTGCGCCGGACGACGAGGCTTTTGCTCGCTGTTGCTGTTGTGGTTGCTGTTGCGGCAGCGCCTCCGAGTCTCGCCGGTGCTCCTCGTACCCCTCATGACTTGGTCTTCGCGGCGCAGTTGATTTTCTGCCTGGGGGTCCACCGACGATCGGCACGACGCTGTCCGAGCCGAGCACCACCTCGTCGTTTTCGGTTGCTCTACTTGCACTGCGGGTGTTCAAATACGCCTTGATAGACACGACAATAGACAGCTAAATTCACAAAGCACAAGCAAGAGATAGTTTTCCCAGGGTCGTCAGGGCTGCATCTATTCAAAGACAGAGCGAGAGAGTAGCCACTTACCACCGCGGCGACAGCGCCTCCGATCGTCGCGGCGATCTTCCACCAGGGAAATCCGCCGCATGACGGCGGACCCGTCCACTCAGCTGCACAGACACACTCCTTCGTACCTATAAGAAACACACGATAAACCACAACGAATCCCCATTAGATCGATCACGCAAAGGGCCTCGTCACTTTGGTTTCTCGACCATAAGCTAACCATATACTGGTACGCACCATCCGGTTGCACGATAATGGCCGCGCGCTGAGTGTTGCAGGTCTCCTCGTCATCGTTCTCGTTCTTGGTCAGCGCGTTCGTGTTGCTCGTCTCTGTGGTGTTATGCGCTGAAGCGCCCGAGCTGCTGCTTGACGACGCGCTTGGCGTATTCGACGCCGTGGCGCTGCTCGGTAGGCGTCCACAGCTGTCCACGTCTTTGCCCGCGATGACCTCGATCTTGTTCTCCTTGGTCGCCGAGAGGCACGGGTCCACGCCCCAGCCGCGCGCGTAGATCGAGCCCTGGGTCTTGGCGCAGATGTAGAACATCTTGTCGTCGCCCAGACGCGCCTCCAGGCTGCCGTTGCGCACGGTCGTGATCTTCTTCTGGGTTGTCTGGTACGTCTCGTAGGTCACACGCGCCACACTGCTCCACTGGATCTGCGCCCACTCGCCCGCTTTCACCTGGGGCGTGACGCCATCATCACCGAAGACAGCATTCTCGACGTTCATCTGGGACGACGCCTCCTGGCCGCAGTTGTAGCAGCAGACACCTTTCGCGGCCGAGCACTCGCTGTGGATCACCGGGTCGTACGTGTACGGCAGGTCCGTCGTCTTGCCGATGCACTTGGCGCAGCAGCCGTCCGTGGGCGTCACCTGCGGGGTCGGCGCCGGCGTCTGCGCGGATACACACGCTGCCAAAGCCAACGCCACTCCCACAAACACCAGCATCCGCATTGGCATGAAACGCTGGTTGCTGGCGCTCGTCATTTTCTATTCTGCTGCGTTCTGTCGGGCAGCAAATGAACTGCGGAGCGCTTGGAGCGGCTTCAGTATTCGATTGGAGACCGACTCTGGCGGCTGAAGCGTGTCTCAATCCGAAAAAAAGACCCACTGACGCACGCTCTCTCTCTCTTCTCGCTCTTGGGATGGATTTGATCGTTCGGTCGCTCGCTCGTGAAGTGCGAACGGCAGGAATGGCTCTGGTAGTACACACTATGGGTCACGTCCACAGATAGACGCGTTGCCGCTATCAGTGCAGAAGGAGCGCAATGAGCAGATCGCCGCCTGGTGTCTTGGTACACACGTGCGCTTCCTCTCTGTCTCTGGCAACGAATGGCTCTTTGGTCGTCGCGGAGTTGCCCTTGGCTTCCTTTGCCTTTTTTGACTGTGTGAGTGCGTTGTGGAGCTCTTCAAGCAAGCAGCCACGCAGATGTCACCCACGTTTTGTTTGGGACAGATTCCGAAATACGACGTAAATTATGTTTTTGTTGTTGGAAAACTTTTGAAATACAACTGTCTGGGCGGTCCCAATAATGATAATAAAAAGAAAACTGAAATTGTTGGGGTTTGGTCACTACATTTTACTGTTAACTTGATCTTCAACGCTTTTTTGAACGGATTTGTATGGCCAGATTTGTATCTGACCATCCAGCCATCCAGTTTAATGTCCGTTGAAAAAGCTGAAAACTTTTTTGAGCTTCAGGTTCGTGTATCGCTTATTGGAATGTGGCAGTTATCCGATTTTTTTCGATGCAGCGCTGCACTGTCGCAGGATTTGCAACACCAGCAAAACCACAGAAACAATGATTTGGAAGCGCAGCGCCACTTTTGCTTTAAAAGGCGACGTCAAACTACAGAACCACATCATTTCCCAGTTTATGGAACCAGCCAGTCAAAATGAAAAATCCAAGCATTCGCCTTTTGCAATGACCATTGCTCACAGGGACGTGTTGGCGGTGCGGTGCGGCCATTACATACTGCTCGTGGTAATGCTCTGAGAGAAGTGAACTGGAATGGCGCTTCAAGTGATTATTGACAAACACTTGTTCAGTTACAGTAGTCGTGGTGTCGTGTCAACAGCAGATCCCAAACACAGAGCGAGGCAAAAGAGCCGAACGAGACCAGGCGGTGGTAATTCTTCCTCCAAAAGAAAGAATCGTCAGACTGGATAGAACAGTGCACTCCAGTGTTCCTTTCTGCGATGGCGGAGGCGCTGTAGAGTGCTGGTACTGGAAGCTCACTCTTAAGCTGAAGCCAATACTATTTGGCGGAAGGATGGATGCAGTAAGTACAGGAACAACTTGATGGCGGGACTCATGGACGGCTTTGTTGGACGACAGGGTAACTCGCAATTGACATATGACACCACTTTGGTTTTTGTTCATGCAAAGCTCAGAAAATCGATACTACAAAGGTACAACGAGCACTACTTACTCGAGAGGTTTCACAGCAGCCTCGCTGTTTGAACGTCACTATGCTGGCTGATTTGCTTGTTATTTGTTGCTTGAGATGAATTGTCTTACTGGGATTTCACGGCATCCGCAACAGCTGAGATCCAGAACGCGACAGCCTTGGCGCCAGGGTCTGGAACGTCGGTGCTGAACTCCTCCCCGACGTAGCCGCTGCGGCCGAACGCTTGCTTGGTCGGGATCTTCTTGGTCGCCTCCGCGCCATCCTGGGCGGCCTTGGCAGCAGCCGCGAGCAGCACCGCTCCCTGGTTCTCCTCGTTGGTTGGCTCGCCGAGCGCGCGACCAGCTGGCAAGAGTGCGTCCAGCATCGTGCGGGAGCCTTCACTGGCACCGCCGTACTTCTGGATCGCGTCAATGCCCGCTCGGAAACTGGCAGCCCATGCCGCAGCGTTCACGTCCTTGAAAGACTCGAGCTTCAGCGCACCAGCGGTGAAGAAAATGTCGTACAGTACACCGGACGTGCCACCTGCGCTTTTGCCGACCGACTGCGCGATCTCCAGCAACGTGTGTGCAGGGTCGTTGAGCGGGTAGTACTCCTTGAGGTCTGCAAGGATGGTCTCAGCCGCTTTCTTGAATGTTGTACCGCAGTCGCCATCTCCGACCTTCGAATCCCAGAGCGTCAATTCTGGCTCGCTCTGGATCAGCTTCTCGCATGCTGCTTGGATCGCCTTCTCGAGCAAGTGTCCATTGTTGGTCAGCTGTACGGGGCGAGCAGCTTGCTTCTTTGCAGTGCCCACAGGCACTTCAGGCTCAACGACACTGGCTGTCGCATCAACGTTTGCCGACGCGTCGTACTTGGTGAAATTCCAGCCTGAAGCTGTCGTCGGCGCGTCAAAGTACTGGAGCAGCTGTGCGTCGCCGTTCGAGTTCCAGAGCGTGAGCGAGAAGCCACCCATGTCGAGCGCAGTCATGAATGAGCCCACAAGCACACGCTCGACTTGGATGCCCTTGCTCTTCATCGCTTGCACCGCGTACTTTGCCACCACAAAGAGCTCCATGGTGGTCGTCGAGCCCAGGTTGTTCACCATCAGTACTGCCTTGGAACCAGACTTCAGTTTGAGACCCACTGAGGTGGAGTCGCTGATGATCTTCTCGAGCAGCATGTTCGTCAGCGATGGGATGTCCTGCAGTTGGCGCTTCTCAATGCCAGGCTCGCCGTGGATGCCCAAGCCGACTTCCATTTCGTTGTCGCCCAGGTCGCGCGAGTTATCTTCCTGTCCTGGCAGAGAGCACGGCTTGATCGCGACCCCCATCGTGCCGATCTTGTTCGCCGACGTAATGCTGTTCACGAGTTCGACGATCGAGTCGAGGTCTTTGCCGCTCTTCGCCGCCGCACCAGTGAGCTTGTGCACAAACACCGTGCCGCTGAGTCCGCGACGTCCGGCATTCGCATTCACCACGGCGACGTCTTCGCCGACAACGACCATGTCGACCTTGAAGCCCTCCGCTTTCGCTTGCTCGACTGCGAGCCCAAAGTTGATGCGGTCGCCCGTGTAGTTCTTGACAATCACCAAGCAGCCCTTCGGTCCCGCAGCGAGGCGGATCGCCGCGAGCACTTGCTTGGTCGACGGCGACGCGAACACGTTGCCGCAAACCACACCTGTGAGCATGCCGTCGCCAATGTACCCGGCATGCGCGGGCTCGTGGCCGCTGCCGCCGCCGGAGATCAGCGTGACCTGCTGCTCGCGGATGTTGCGGAACTCGCGGTGCAGCAGCACGTTCTCGCCGCGCACGAGCACGAGGTGCGACTGCGCGGCCACGATGCCGTCGAGCATGTCGCGCACGATGTGCGTCGCGTCCTTGACGAGCTGGCGGGGCTTGCTGGACATCTTCTTCTTGTCGGAGGTGGTGGCTCTTGTGCGGAAGCTGGCAAATTGAAGAATGGACTGCTCTGAGATGGCTTGCAGCTTGTGCGTTTATTTATTAACTGCAACATGCTTGCTGGGAATTGATGGGTCTCTTGCGGTGATTGCGTGGAAAGTGAGGCTGTTCAACTTCAAGGCAGCATGACATCGATAAATACTGACCTGTTAAAATAACATAATATGTTTTATAATCAAATGGATGTTGATGAAGTACTTTTTCGGGAAAGTTAGACCTCTTTAAAATGCAATGAAGCCTCAATGTGTACGGAAATTGTTTCAATCGAACGAACCACGAGGATACATGTCTCCTCTCGTCACTAAACAGAATCATTTACTGGACTCAGCACAATGACTCACCCAGTCACCCATTTCACCCATTTTGGTGAACACCCAAATTTCATGGAATGTCCCACTATTGGACATTCCTATTTGAGGATTTTCCGCGAACTCTTTTCCTATTGGAGCTCACTTGACGTTTGTATGTAATGTATGGAGCGAATTTGAAGATGCGTAACCCCAAATTTTCCACGATCAAATTCACTCCATACATTACATACAAACGTCAAGTGTGCTCCAATAGGAAAAGAGTTCGCGGAAAATCCTCAAATAGGAATGTCCAATAGTGAAATTTCCGGGGTCTCAGTTTTAAATGGGTGGCCGCAGGGTTTTAAAATAGTGTAACCTCAGATTTACAAATATAGTGATAAACACCTAAAATTTACATATATTTTAGGGTTTTGCTCGAATTAGGAGCGTAATGAAACCAATCCGTTTCGTTACGCACCTAATTCGAGTGAAACCCTTAAAACGCGCAGTTTGCTTCCGCGTGGCATGAAACCAACCCCCTCGTGCTTGACTGAAAAGCGGGACCGACTGGAATTGCGCCACTAAAGCAACACCACAGCAGTCAGTCAGCCGCCCGCCCGCTTCGCTCCGTCACGATGAGTCGCAATGCGCCCAAGCCCGTGGACGACCAGGTGAAGCTCAAGAAGCTGCTCGACGAGCTCACCAAGCGCGAGGAGAACAAGTTCTGCGCCGACTGCGGCTGCCGAGGTACGCATCCGCCCGTGACTGGTTGAACTACATATAAATGGATCTTTGGGGTCCTCATGGCCCCTTCAGCTATGCGTTGCCTTACACGCTGGACTCTCTGCTCTCGCACCGTTACGGTTGCTGTTGTGTGCTGCTGTTGTGTATGCAGGCCCGCGCTGGGCGTCGATCAACCTGGGCGTGTTCATCTGCATCGCGTGCTCGGGCATCCACCGCAGCCTCGGCGTGCACCTCACGTTCGTGCGCTCCGTGAACCTCGACTCGTGGACGAGTGACCAAGTCTCGGTGCGTTCCCTTCGTTACTCAGATCTCCGCGCTTGTGATTGATTATATGTAATGAGTGGTAAGGTCTCATGTCATTGGATTGCATCTCTCTGTCTACGTACCTCTGCACTTCAACAGCAAATGCAAAAGTGGGGCAATGGCCGCGCCAAGGAGTACTACGAAGCCAACGTGCCGCGCGACTACCGCATCCCGAACGAGCACTCGTCCGTGCGCGAAAAGGAGCTCTGGATCCGCGAGAAGTACGAGCGCAAGCGCTTCGTGGCGCGCGAGGACGACCCGCGCAGCCGCAAGCCGCGCCACGACTCGGAGGACGACGACGACGAGTCCGAGGACGATAGCCACCGTCGTCGCGGCGGTCACGACCAGCGCCGCTCGGCCAACAGCGGATCGTCCAACTCGCGCACCAATTCGCGCACTGGCTCGTCGTCTCGAACCGGTTCGTCCTCACGCCGCCAGGAGGCTGCCGCTCCAGCAGCAGCACGTCAGCAGCAGCAGCAGCAGCAGCAAGCGCCAGTGACGCAGGATATCTTGAGCTTTGACGCGTTCAACTCGCCCCCACCAACTCCGCAGGCTGTGACTATCCAGCCGCCACCTCAGCAGCAACAGCAAGCGGCGCCAAAGCAGGACGAATGGGCGTCGTTCTCCGGCTCGAGCGCGCAGAGCTCTGGCTCGGCCAATGGAGGCTTTGCCGACGCGTTTGCAACCCCGGCACCAGCGAACCAGCACGTGAACAAGATGGCGAATATCATGGCGAGCTTCGGCCCGTCTCCACAGCAGCAGCAGCAGCAAGCCCCACAGATGAACGCTTTTGGCGCCGGACCGCAGGGGATGGGGATGCCAATGGGAGGTGCGATGCCACCGATGGGCATGGGTGGTCACCCCATGCAGATGCAGATGGGGATGATGGGACCTGGCGGCATGCCGATGAACCCGATGATGCAGCAACAGCAACCACACATGATGATGATGAACCCGATGATGCAGCAGCAGCAGCCCAACGCAATGTTCAACGGCGGAAACCCAATGATGGGCGGCAACATGTTCCCAGGTACGGAGATCACTGACCCGTCGTTTGAAATGTATCTGTCTCGCCAACTAACTAGTTATGTGCTTGCTCGCTTTTGCTTGTTTGAGTAGGTGGTGCTCCACAAATGGGTTTCCCAGGAGCACAGGTGGGCATGCATACCAACCCAATGGCTGGTGGCGGCATGATGAACCCCATGGGCGGGTTCCCACAGCAGCAGCAACAGTTTCAGCAGCCTCAGCAATTCCAGCAACAGCAGCACCAACAACAACAGCAGCAGCAGGCGCAGGGGGGACTGAATCAGCCATTTGTGAACTTAGGAGGCAGTGGCGGCGCTAAGAACCCGTTCTTCTAAACGACGACAAGGCGACAGTGAGAGAGCGCGAGAGAGAGATCCGATAGAAAAGTATAATCTCTTTGTCTCTCTTCCCTCCCCGCTATGCTCGCGTCCTGGCTTCTCACCTCTCGGGTGTGCTTGCTTCATACGAGAACACACACACACACACAGCAGGAAGCCCAACCAAGAAGGAACTGGTAAATACACACACTTGCATATTTGTACACCACATCAATGCGCTGCGCTCCATCTCTCGGTCGAATTATGAGTGGGTCGTTGCTTTTAACGCTTGTTGGGAGTCTTACAATGCAACTTGAAGGGTACCTCACAGCTTCGCTAACCATTTGCTCGCAGGTATTTTGCTTCGAGGAAGAACGCCAACAACTTCTTCCTTGACACGGTCGTCGATTCATCGTCGTCGAGCGCCAACAAGTCAAAGATCTCGAGCCGCTCACCGCCCGTGAGCTCCATGCCGTTGCGCGCCACGCAGTTCGTGAACGCATCAAAATCCAAGGTGGCGCTGCAGTCGCTGTAACCATCCAGCGTCGCCAGGATCTCGCTGAGGAAGTGGTCAAATACAGTTTGCCAGACCTCCATCGCGCGTTTGAAAAACGCTTCGAGCTCCACCTGGTCTCTCTCAAGCCCCAAGCGGTACAAGCGCTCCATGAAACTCGTGTACTCACTCGTCTCCTTGATGCGCACGGGAAACGAGAGGTTGCAGGCGTCGATAGCGTGGCTTGGGGCCAAGTAGCGCATCAGTGTGGTACCACTGTTTGAGCTTTCGCCATCCCCAATGCACTCGGTCCAGACGGAGATCAGCGTCGCGAACGAGAGCTGTTGCTGAGTGCCGCCGCCAGTATTATTATTACCATCAGCGCTCGTGGGTCTCTTGGGCGTCGTGAACAAGCTCATGATGCTCTTCAGCAGTTTCTGGAAGAACTGGAACGCGTAGTCCTTGGACTGCAGCCGCGGTTTGTCGGCACCAAAGAACCAGGCAAAGAGCTCGCAGCGGATGTGCTTCTCCATCGCGCTGTAGAACACCAGCGAGCGCTCGAGCTGCAACGTGTGCATGACCGCGATCGACTTGATGCCGTACTTGCGCGTGAGAAAGTCTTTTGCGAGCGTCTTGAACGTCACGGGCTTTGTCGTTCTTCTCAGAAAACTCCACCGGTCCTCCATGATCATCGACGTCAGGTCCGTCGTTCTCCCACCACTGTTGCCACCACCACCGCCAGTATAAATCGCTGCAGCTTCGGTCACGTCTCGAGAGAACTTCAGGTGCAGAATCGCGCTGAGCATGTGGCACACTTCCGACAGCGGGAACAAGCGCAACTGGGTCGTGGAGCCACGCGAGAGCCGATTGCCAAAGTTCACGGCGTTCTTACGCTTCGCTGACAGCGGGCGCTTCAAGGTCGATTTCCGAGACTTGAGGTTGGATTTTGGGTCCGTCTTTGCGTCATCCGAGTCGTCCTGGTCGACACTCTCAACTGGAGCTTGGACGAGTTGCTCGTCTTGGTGAACCAGACGGTGCTTCCCACAGTGGCACGCGCACTGCTTGTGCTCGCTCATAGACGCATCGTAAGCGTGGAGCTTGCTCATGTTGGCTTTCATCATCAGTTCGCGTGCTTTCTCGACTCTTTTACCTGGATCTTCGTACTCTCTCAGCTTCTTGAGGAGCTCACGCGAGAGCCCCGACTGTTTCTCGTCCAGGAAAGAAGCCTCCGCAGCGAGATCTTCCAGCAGCTCCATCATTTCATGCACTTTGGCACCGACTTTGGCTTCGTCCGAGTGGAAGCGCGCCAGTTTACTCTGGGTGGTTGACTTCCGACCGCCTCCGGAACCCAAGAGATTTGAAGTGGGGCTTTTCATGCCAACAAGGTCGTCAACACCAACTTCATCATCATCATCATCATCGTTGTAGAGCCCGAGTCCAAGTCGCTCCTTCAGCTCGTCGATGAATAGCTGCCAGTGCTTCTCGTCGTTGCATTCGTCGCGCTGCTGGAGCGCATCCTGGAGCTCACTGGAAGAGACCAACAGAAAGTACTCGCGGAGGAACTTCCGGCGCTCTTTCTCATCCAGTAAGTCCACTGCGACCGCGTACGCCTCACCGAGCATCGGGATCCCCAGCTCCGCGCTCTTCTCCATGAGCGTGCTGAGCACATTCAAAGCCTCTTTCGGTGGTAACGACTGGAACACGAGCTGGATTTCTTCGCAGCAGGGCCAGAAATCGTAGTCGCTCGACTGGAAATCGAGTTTCGCTGTCAGTGATGCCTCGTGGTGGTCGTTACCAGAGTCGTAGTAGAGCATGTTGCGGAGCTGCGGGAACTGGAAGCCTGCGCGATTGTGAGGATCCGAGAACACGCTAAAGGACGAAGTGGCGGTCGGGTTCGGGTCTGGTGCTGGGGATTTGTTCTTCGCCAGAGTCTCGTGGGTCTGTGCTGCCTGCTGAGCGTGGAGCTTGTCGTTGAGCCGCTGGATCTCCCCTTTCGAGGATGCAGCGGTGAATCTGAGCGTCTCGGCGTGCTGCTTGTGCTCGGCGAGGTCCTGGAACCAATGTTTGCCGTGCTGAAAGTAGAAGAGAAAGCGGTTGCGCTCGGGAATCGGTGGGAATGATGGGTTTGTCTCCTGGATCTGCTGCTGCTGGTCTTGTTGCTGCTGCTGATATTGGAGCTCGAGCAAGTCGGTGAAGTTCGAGTAAACGGCTGCACCTAGCTCGCTTTTGTCGTTGTTGAAGTCCGCCACAAGGTTTCAAGGAACACAAAAGATGTGGTGTGAGGACACTAGCACTGAGGAGCGTGAGCAGACACAAAATGGCAGCTCACGTGATGACGTCAATGAGGAACGGGTACTCCTTCTCCAGGAAGACGCCAAATTGCTCGAGGCAGCCGTAGGCGATCGCTGCAAGGAACGCGTTGGGCTTGGGCCAGTCCGTGACCATCGCTGGATATCATTAGAGCGAGCCCCAATCAAGTCAGTAAGATACGCAAAGGCATAAGTCCCGTGAAAAATTCCGAGCATCAAGTTCACCGAGTTACCTTTTGCCTGAGCAAACGTGGTCTCGGAGAACAGGATCGCGGACCGGAAACTCGGCTCTTCGCCCTGCCATAACTCGAGGAACGCGCGTAGCTTGGCTTTCTCCCCCGCGTCCATGGGTACTGGGGCCTTCTGCGCCTCCATGCGGATACTCTGGCAGATGCTGGCGATCATGCGAGGCGAACTCGGAGGTGACGCTGCCTTGAGAATCTTACTAGCAGTCGGTGGCTTCGTCTCGTGGTGGTGCGCGCTCTGATCCATGCGCTGCAACGGAAACGCGATGGTGTCCAGCGCGACGAGCGGGTGAGGTTGATGCAGAGGTGGTCCGGTCGACAGCCGCGCTCTGCTGGCACTAGCAGGTCGAGTTCTCGACGAATACCCCGGCGAATATGGACTGCCTCCTCCGATAGAGTTCGGTATCGACGCTGCAGTCGGCTGCACTCGTGAGGCGGACATGGGGCGCTTTGGTGAGGTTGAGGCCGCGTTTGCGTTCGCCGTCGTCACCACTTTCTTCATCGCAAGCGCGTATTTCGTCGTCCTCGGACTCGCGTGATGCTGGCGGGGCTGCTGGTAAGGCGAGTAAATAATCGACGACCCAGCAAGGCGCGTGGACTCGCTCGAGTCATTCGAGCCACTGGCTCGAGGCGGCAGTACTTTGTGGTGAGCTGAGAACGCCATCTCCAGCTTCTCTTGGGTTCGAATGAGAAGACGAGAAGCCCTGAAGCTTGGCAAAGCTGAGGCGAGGCGAGTCGAGTCGGGTACTGAAGCTATTTCTAATGCTGCACCCACCTAAGGCGCTTTGACACCTCGTCTGGAAATACCAAACGGCTCGTTGGCATCATCGTCTGAAACACCAAGAAGCCTTAACTAACTAACAACAGGACTGACACCCGCCAAGCACGTGCTCGCTACTTGACCACTGCAAGACTGTTGCTTCGTATCAAGCTTTCGCTGAGGTCTCGGCAAGGATGGCGGCGGCGCTGCTCCAGTACCAGGCGTGTCTGGGCATCATGGTGCGGCTCCAGGTCGAAGACCTGACGCTGCTCAAGCAGGACTTTGACCGCATGGGTCGCGGTTTGTCGCTGAGCGAATTCGTGAGCGTTATGCTCGACCGCGTGAGCTGGGAGCAGGAGAACGTGCTCAAGTTCATCGAGGACCTCGCGGAGCTCTTTGCGCAGGTGGACGTGAACGGCGACGGTGCGATGGAGTGGGAGGAGTTCACGAGCGCGATCATCGAGGGCGGCATGGGCACGAGCAGCGACGACGAGGCCCACTGGCGCGACCTACAGTACGAGGAGAACCCGCGCTTTGCGGATCTGGTCAACCGGCCGCCGCGGAAGGTGCAGCTCGCGCCAGAGTTCCGCCGCCTGCTGCTCTACGAAAACACGCGGCCCGTGGTCGAGATTATCGACCCGTCAACCTTGTTCCTGAGCGAGAACGAGAGTGACAGCGGCAGTGGTAGCAATGGAGGTGGGGCTGAAGGTGGCAACGTTGGGGCAAACAGCAGCCCTACAAAGACTCCTCGAGGCAGTAGTGACAACAGTTCGTCATCCATGTTCACGCCGACGCTCAGCATTGTGAACAACTTCCACCCGCTCTGCTACATCGCAGGATACCGTCGCGACCAGGACGAGGTGCGCTCCGAGCGCTCGCCCGTGCAGGCGCTCAAGTACCTCAACAAGGTGGAGCTGCTCGCAGTCTCGGCGGGGGACCTGAAGCTCACGTTTTGGGCCACGACGATCCTCACGGCGACCAGCGCGAGTGCGCTCGAGACGCCCGTGCCCATGGCGATCGTGCACACCCCACGGCCGCAGCGCGTGCTGGAGTGGAACGCATCGACGCAGCACCTGTTCTCGATCTCGGCGGACCTCATGATCAGCGTCTGGCGCGTCGAGCGCGAGAAGAATCACGACTCGAAGGGCCGGTGCGAGGTGACGCTCGTCACGACGCTCAAGAAACACACGGACCTGCTCCAGGACCTGCTCGTGCTCAACGCCGAGACACTCGTGTCCTGCGGCATGGACTCCATGATCTACCTCTGGGACACGCAGAGTCTGCAGCCGAAAGCCGTGCGTCAGGGCCACCGGCGTGGCGTACGCCTGCTCACCAAGCTCTCGAGCCAGATCTTTATTAGCGCAGGTTTTGAGTGCGAGGTGCTCGGGTGGGACATCTCGGCGCTGGCGACCACGCCGATCTTCAAGCTCTGGGGCCACACGTCGCCCGTGTGCTGCATCCAGCTCATCTCGTCAACGGCGTTCGCGAGCTTGAACGAGAGGCGCATGAGCGCGGCACAGACCTCGGCGAGTGCGGCGGCGGCAGCAGCGGCGGCACTCCTCGCGGACCAGGCGATCACCGTGGACGACGAGGGTTGGTTCAAGTGGTGGAACCTCGCGAACGTGCTGTCGATCGAGAACAACGACCTGGAGAAGAACAACAGCCGCTGTCTGCAGACGTTTCGCATCGGCAGCGACAAGTACCCGTGGAAGGCGCACTCGCTCGTGGTGCTGAACAACGGCCAGTCGGTCCTGGCGGCGGGCCTGCACAAGCTCAAGCTCCTGCAGCGCGTGCGGCTCAAGCCCAAAGTTCTGGCGTCCAGCGTCGTGCTCTACAACAGCGTCTCGTTCACGCTACTGACGACCACGGACCGGGAGCTCCGCATCTGGGATGCGTCCTCGGGCTCGCTCATCCGCACGTACAGCAACATCACGACGTCCGACATCACGTGCGTGGATCTGGACGCGCGCCAGCGGAAGATCGTGTTTGGCACGCAGAGCGGCGAGCTCTTCGTGCTCAACTACCTCAACGGCGCGGTTCTCAAGCAGTGGACGCCGCACCAGCTGCAGGTGTCGGCGCTGCTCTACTGTAAAGAGGACCAGTGCGTGCTCACGGCGTCCTGGGACCGCTCGCTGCGGCTCTACGACGACAACGCGAGCACGAATGCGCTGCTGCGGTGCATCACGGACGCGCACGACACGGACATCAAGTGTCTGGCGTACTGCTACGCGCTCTCGTTGTTTGTGAGCGGTGGCACAGACGGCACGATCAAAATCTGGGACTACATCTACTTTCTGCTGGAGGACACGTGCTCACCCAGTGGGGATAGTGGTAGTAACAGTACTACTACTACTATGGACAGCTCGGGGACGGTGGCTGCGCATCCACTGGTGGCGTGTGATGTGAACGCGCTGGCGTTCGTTGAGCCATACCCGCTGCTGCTCTCGGGTCACGAGAATGGCGTGGTATGCATCTGGAGCCTGTCGCCGACGCAGCCGACGACGCTGTTGCTCTGCTTCCATCCGCTGCTTTCGGCCCCGTATCCAACAGTACCGTCATCACCACCATCGTCACCATTATCGAGCAGTACCACCAGCAACAGTAGTGGGCACGAAAGCAACAGCCACCCGCACAACATTAGGAACCAGAGAGGAGGGAGCATCAGCTGCTGCCAGGTGTTCTACGATGAAGAGGGCGGCGAACTCATGAAGAACGACATCCGGCGTGGCCGTTTCCTGCTGCTTGCCGGCAGCAACCACGGCGAAATCTGCATCTCGGACGTCTCGCGCGTGATCACCAAGAGCTTCGCCAAGGCGTTCCGCGAAGAGAGCCTGCCGTCGCACCACCACCGGTCGTACAACCCGCGTCGACGGTTCCTGCGTCAAGGCAAGAACGCCAAGCGGCTGCGCAGTAAACATTCCAGCAGTAGCAACCTCAGCAGTAGTACCAGCAGCAGCAACAACAGCGGTATCACCAATGGTGATGGTGCTGTAAGCGACGCTCATGTACCGCCGCATCATCAGCTCAGCGTTGAGGAATCCGATGTCATGTGCGTGGCAAAGTGGAAGGGGCACCAGGGCAACATCCGATGCCTGAACACGGTCGAGGAGCCCCGCGCGATCCTCACGTGTGCCAGCGACAAGAGCGTGTGCTTGTGGGATTTCCAAGGCGCGTGTCTGGGCAACTTGGGACAAAGTGGCGGTGGGGGTGGCAGTGGTGAACTGAAACCCAGCGAGTTTGGTGCATCGAATGCTGCTAACAGCAGTACGCCATTGTGGCGGTGGGAGATCGACCTCGAGAGCACGGCGCAGGCGAAGCGCGAGCAGGCCGAGGCGATCTGGAACCAAATGAAGGCGAGCAAGCTTAGAAACATGGCTGCGCGCCACCAGTCGGTGATCGAGATCAGTCGACAGCGCAGGAGGGGTTCGGTGATTGCCGGACTGAGGACGAGCGCGAGTGCGCCGGTGCTAGGTGGCATCTGTCAGCCAGAGACGATGACTGCGGATAATCAATCGCATCACCTGGCGAGCAAAGTACACAATGGTAGTAGAAGCGAGACCAGCATCGGGGGGGATGGCGAGAGGTGTGACTCAACAACAAGTACCTCCAAAAGCGAAGCTGATCGGCTCTTTGAGCAGCTGCAGGGCAAGGCGACGTGGAAACAGAGTGACTTCCAGCTGGCGCGCCAAGTGGCCTGGGAGCGCGAGCGCCACAAGTTCCAGCAGCGCATGAAGAAGATCATGAAGAGCAAGGCGAGCACCAACAACCCTGCAGCAGGATCGACCAGTGTCGATGAGTACGGGCAGCCGCTTGGTGGTGACCGCCATCGACAGCAGAGTGGGACAGCATCAACCGAGACGCCATCGGATTCGCTTGCTGACAACCAAGAAGGCGGAGGGGGGGTGCTCAATGACGCCAGCCTGCTTCCGGTTTTCGAGAACCCAGCGCAGGACCTGCCGTTCCACGACAAGGACAACTGGAGTGTCGGCAGCCTGAACCGCGAGCGACAGATGTACGCGCACTTGCATCACGAGAATGTGCGACGCAGCCAAAAGTCCCTGGCGTCGTCATTGCCGACCAGTAATGGGAGCGGCTCACGGCTGGGGAGAAACAGTGTGCAGGCGCTTGAGCAGCAAATCGACTTAGCGCCGTCGGCGTTTCTGCTGGAGAAGCTGGGCTCCAGCTGTGTCGTGATGGAGAATCTGCCTCCGAGGCAGCAGCAAAGGGTTGGACCCCACAAGCGAAAGAACTCGCGGCTGTCGAGTACCCATCACACACAATCAACGCCAGCGCTCTCATCCGCCACCGCACGAGCAGCCATCGTCAGCGGGGTGAATGAATACGTAGATTCAAGCAATGATGCCACTGAAATTGCCACAGCCGCTTCTGCTCCGATGACCCCCCACCACTCGATGCGGCAGCTCATCAAGCAGTACGACCAGCTACTGCAACAGCAGGAGGACGAGGAAAAGCAGCTGCACCGCGCGTCCAAGTTGCTCACGCGAGCAGTGTCGGTGAAAAAGATCTCTGCGGTATCCCATCAGCACCAACAATACCAGGAAGAATACCTACCTGATCATGAATCGTCTGCGCAAAAGTCGCTCAAGAAGGTCTCGAGCGCGCCGAGCAATCGCCGCCAACCGAGCTCTATGGGGCGACCAGTCTCGTCTGCGAAAGCCAAACGAACGAAAGACGACGCAGCCAGCGCAAAGGACCCCTCGATACCAGAGACCACGGCGGCCAAGAAGCTCCGTATGCGCTCGGACGCCGCGCTGCTGCGCCAGGACCACTTTGGACCACACAGTCGCGACGACGTGGTCAACATCTACCGCACGTTCCAGAAGATCGACCGCGACCAGAGCGGGACAATCACGCTGCGGGAGCTAGTGGACGGCTCGGGGTTATTCGCCGGCACGCACCTGCAGGACAACGTCATAAGCATCTTCAGCAGCATCGACAAGGACCAGAGCGGCCACATCGACCTTCCGGAGCTGCTCACGGCGATCTTTGGCGGGAGTAGTAGTAATGAGGATGTGGGGATCCTGCAGGACATCTCCCGGTTCTGCAAGCTGCTGGAGGCAACGGAGAAAGCCAAGAAGGCGGCCAAGAAGCGGCAGCTCGCGCCCGAGCAGATCAACGAGCTCTACGCGCTCTTCAAGGTATGGCAAACTGTCATGTACATGATTCTATCTCTTGATTTGTACTGTCGTGTGCTGTGCGAGTGACATGGTTGTTGTGTGTGAATGAATGAGCAGCTCTATGATCTGGACCATGACGGCAACATTGACGTGGACGAGCTCTTCAACGCGCTGCGGTACAACGAGAAGTTCTACGACAGCAGCTCGCGCAGTGGGTCCACGCAGGTGACGCGCGAGGACGTGGCCAAGATCATCGCGCACTTTGACGTGAACACGAACGCCACGCTCGACATTAACGAGTTCATCGAGCTCTTCCGCGATGATTCGTAGTTATTAGCTTCAAGAATCAAGCGGATCCAAACTGTCGATGTTGGCCGTCAATGCGATCGTTTGTTTGGTTTGGTCAATGCAAGGCCTTGGTGCTTGGTACTTGGTACTTGAGTTCTCCAAATTGGAAGCGAGAAAGCTGTGGTTGCACAACAACTACAAAACGACAAGAGCCAGTAGAGGTGATATTGGAACACATTGCGCATTAACCCCTTGAAAGGGCAGAGGTCACCGATGGTTGACAAAACAATAACGAGCGTATACTGGGAAGTGGATGTTGACAAACGCGTGAACCATTTTCTATTTGGTAGTATTATGCACTGCTGGATTATCACATCACTTACCGCTGTCGCTCTCATGAGTGTTCTGTAGTGCTGACCCAACTGACAACGTGTTAGAACTTAAATACTTGAAAGATGCGAGTCGCGTGAGATTTAACTCCCCTATTATTCGATGTTGATCAGGTCGGGCTCCTCGTGGTAAATGAGGGCTTCTGACTTAGCGGGCTGGTGCTCATCTTGGTCATGTCCCGCTTCTCTCCGTCTCATCTCCGGTGCCCAGCACCCATTGAGATATGTATTGAGGCATGTAATGAGAGGCCCATTACAGTGTCGCGTCGGTGACGCTTCCTCAGCGCAAGGTGCTGTGTGACCCCGTCACATACGAAGCCATTCGTACACAAATCATTTTCCAGATTACACTAGCAAAGAATTTTGAGACTGCATCGAGAACATTGGTCCTCTGTACATCTAGTGCACGCCTCTCATGAAGCAATCAAAAACTAGGATTCGACCCTTTTCACGCGGGACAAAATTTTGCCGAGAAGCAGGTTCTCGAGCGTTTTTGTCCCGCTCCTTCACTCGAGAACCGTCTGCATCCCAACAGTCGCGTTCTGTTTAACTCTCTCGTCCAAGTGTTTGATTTGTCAAAATGTAATGCTCACCATGACTGAAAAAAATGAAAACCAAACCTTTCAAAGATTGCGAACATGCTGCTTCAAGTGAAGGAGGCGTGGTAGATTGAATTGTGGTGGGGGTTCGCACCTCGCAGCTCCGCCACAGCGCGATCGTGCTATTCACAGCATTGCAGCAATGTCGCTTGTGCTGCTGGTGCCATGAACATCGTCGCCTGTCTGCCGTTGCGCAGTCGCTGCTGCTGGAAAAAGTCGCAAGTTCATCCGGATATTGTTTGGACGGTCAGGGATCTATCCGGATGAGACTTGGATCAGTGAACCGTTGATTTTTGTTTCACAGAATAAGCCGTTTCACACGAGAACCCAATATCGTAATTTCTATGTGGACCTGCACACCCAAGGTACAGATGTCACTCCCAATAAGTTACACTGCCAAAAATTCATACCCTTTCCAAAACGATAGAATGTGTAAAGCCATCATTCTTATTTGCAAAATTTTCGCGCATTTTCAGCAGTCACAACAAAAGCGAACTAAAAAGC